>JAXGGA010004192.1:0-91564 GCA_038373865.1 Uloborus plumipes | reverse complement strand
TGTGCTTTTGAGTTGTATCACCTTTCTTACGTGAGCGATATTCTGATACTTTTTTTCGTTATTCATAAAAATTTGAAACATAAAGTGAAGCACTGTTTATACGATTTTAAAGGGACTATATAAAGGAAACATACAAATAAATATACAACTTGTTGGTTTACATCAATATGTATTGAACGCTTCTGGAACCCATTTAAAAACATATAAAGTGTAAAACGTATTAACAGTGCTTCGTTAGTTGCAGTTTTAAAAAGTGGCGACTAACTTTAAAAAGTGGAGACTAATATAATTGAGTCCACTGGCCACTGGCTACTAACCAAATTTCCCAGTTTTCAGCTATACTGCTTAGATGAACTACATTTCGATCCCCGCTTTATGGCTTGTAGTCTGCAGTGTATTATTTTCTTCGAATAAGACAAACTGATTTTAAAGGTCCCTTGGTGTTTTAATGCAACCCAATTGGGAACAATATTCCGGGAAAGTTCATCAAAGAGAGCATATTTTTTGGGGAATATATGCTTAAAATAGATGATTAATTTGAATATTGGTAAACATGATAGGTTCGGTAGAAATTAAAGGTTACACATAGTCATTTCATTTCCACACATCGATTATACAATTAACATACTTTTAGCAAAATTGCACAACACAAAGAAAACTGTATATTTGTCTCAGTTGTTAGGTTAGACTTTTTACATTTAAAGAAATCAGCAATTTTAAAATAATACACACGAACGTAAACGAGCAAAATCGAAGCTCCGAAAGTTTAACCCTCATATTAAATAAACACTCCTTCAGTTTTTGAATACCTTTAGTAAAAGCAAACACATTAATTATGGACAAAGCATACCGCATGGCAGACTTTAAAACTTTTCAATAATTTAGCAATGGTAAAAGGCTTAACGCATGCAATTCACATTGAAGATCAGCCGAAATGTAAACAAGCACAGCACTTACCTTTTGTTGCCCAATGTTCAAGGAATTGTTCTAAAAATGACTGAAGGAATAAATTATCAGGGGATTATTACAAAATAAGAAACGCCAACAAACACAAGTCGTCAACAAGCGAGCGCGGCTCCCTGCGCAGCGCAAGAGAAACACCGGAAAATAAATCGAAGTTACAGTCATTTCTCGATTTCACGAAATTATTCGAAATAAAATTAAAGCAAAATATTTATAACTTCTAAATTTTTCTCGCAGTTCTCTCACAGAGGTCTGAACATAAAATAATCCAGTAATACCTATCTTATTAGATGGCCTGAGTCAGCCATTAAATCCAAAACATGTAGAAGTCCAATATCTAGAAGATATGCTGAATATCTAAATCCAAGACTTGGAAATTCCTAGATATCCATAAGCTATCCAAATGTCCATATCCAAAACATGTAAGAGTCTGGATAGCTTGTAGATCTGAAAGAACTCTATTTCCATGACTTGGATATTTCTGGATATCTATCAGACAGCCAAAATATCCATCAGATATCGGGACATGTGGTAGACCTGTTTGGATGTCTAACAGATATTTGTGGTTGTCTGGGTATTTTCCATCTATTTATTGCAGCAAAATTTAAAGTATGGATGCCGATGAGGATAGGGACATGGTGCAGTCTACATCAGTAACTTTTTATTTTCAATACATAAAATGTTCCATTTTATGAAAAAAAAAAAAAAAAAAACGAAAAAAAAAAAAAAAACGCTGGTAGCATTTTTAGTAAGCTACATAACACCGCAAAGGGGGGAGGGTCTGCATTAGCATCCATGGCTATGTCCGCACATTTGATTCGCTGTATAGAAAAGCTATCGGTCATCTTGATATTCTAGCAATTTATTGTAGGAAGAGTGATGAAGCAGGGGGGGGGGTGTAGGCGCCGACAACACGATTTAAATTTAGTAAATGTGTAAAAGAGTTTCATTTTGTAAGTTTTCCCTCATCTTCGGGAGCTTTGAAACGGGAAAAGTTTTCTTTGCATGGTTCGTATTCACTTTTGGACCCTGCTCTGAAATTAAATGAAGCAAATTATCTCTTGATCTGAAATTTCAGTCTTCATTAAAACATGACAATGCTCCTTCGTAAAATTTTCGAAAATTGCGGTGAAACAACAACAACACAGAACGAAATTAAAGCGAAATCCCGCACCTACTAATGTTAAACTCCGAGAAAACCAGCCGAGCAGCAGACCGTACTGCCCTCTAGCGGATTTCCACAACTTTGACCTCACGATCAGCAGGGGAAAACTACGGCGTTCGGCACACTACTCCTTCTAGGCACTGTAACAAAATTTGAAGATCCAGCAGACGGACATACATCTACAATTTTTACTATAAAAGTTATTTTTTGTGCTAGAGGGGTATTTTTTTTTTTTTTTGCATTTTGTTCAGAAATGTACTGTTAATTGGATTATGTAATTAGATTTAAGATTTAAAGTAATTAAATTACCTCAAAAAATCAGTAATCAGCAAAATTGAAGATAATTTTAAGCACTGGCATGGGTTCAGAAACCACCCAACAACATTTTTAGCATTCCAAAACCACCAAAACCCATTATATTACCGAAAACTAGATTAAAAATGAGAGAAAGTGATGCAATAAAATTGGTGGGGTTTTGAGTTTTACTTAGGTTAGAGATGATTAAAATTACGTATTTAAAAAGTAACGAAATCAGTAAGAAGTTGTCTTCCACTGACCCAAAATAATACAATAACACATAGAAGCTGTTTTATAGCACTTTAAGAACATGAATAATGAATATATTGACAAGTAAAAATATTAATTTTAACATAAATATTATTCGACTACTATTTACAATGCCTTCTGAAAATGGGAACTTATAACTTTGATGAGTGTTTTGTAGCTCCAGTTCAAATCCAAAGGAAAACTTCTGACGTCTAGGTGGAAGTGTACATTAGTATAATTATGGGCAGAAAGCTTCCCCTTACAAATTTTAATAAGCTATAAATAGTTATATATTTTAAAATTATGTTTGATAGTTTTAACCAATAATTGGTTTTTTATAAGTCATAAATTATATGACTTCTATATCATAAAACAGCTCCACAAATTTCAAAACGATGTTTGATGGCCAATTGCACTTAGAACATCATTTGTCCCAGTTTTAAAATATATAACTATTTATAGCTTATTAAAATTTGTAAGGGGAAGCTTTCTGCCCATAATTATACTAATGTACACTTCCACGTAGATGCAGTGGCGGCGCTAGGTGGGGGGCAATTGCCCCCCTGTCGGAAGCGTCTTGCCCCCCCGTCGGGGAAAATTCCGAGCTCGTCGGAAAAAAATTTCCGACATTAAAATATTTTCCGATAGAAATCTGATTGATTCCGACAGAGTAGGTAAAATTTTCCAAAGAAATATTTTTTTTTCCAAAAAAAAATAAATAAATAAATAAAATCTAAATTATTTCCATTATCTGAAAAATAACGCGAATTTTTATCCAATGCAGAACACGGGAACCTCCTGGTTGATGGTCTTTTCGTGATCCATCCTTCTGCTCTCATCTTGTTTACTTTGTTTTGGACAAAGTTTCTTTGCTGAAAAGGAGGAAAAGGAGAAATCTAATTTTTCTTCCTAATCAGACCACACACGAAAATCGTTTGTAGCGTGTTTTGAACAAACATTCATTGACATTCAGAGACACTTTCCGATCTCCCCGATGGCGATTCGATGAATTGCCCCCTAATGATTTCCTGTCATTCATTGCCTGCTGTGGGGGTAGTGTGCATTTCCCGTTTTTTGCGAACGAGGGACGATACAAAGCAGATTGCAGCTTCTTGAGTCGTAAAAAGCCCATCAGCGTAAGGAACGTGGTGACAATTAGTCTATCGGAAATTTTCAAAGGAAATGTAGGATGGGAAGAGGGGAAATGCTTAGGTCCCCGTATGGAAGACCTCAGACGAAACTTTTCAAAAGCGCTGAGGTTCACTCGACAGAAGAGTCTGGTGGGCCATGGGATTCGAAAAGTAGTAGGACAGTTGGACGATTCTAGTAACTAGTGGTTCGACGCAATTTAAAGTTCGGTCTAATGAGTTAGGGCACTTGTATAGTAAGACGAAAGTGCAGTTACAGCTGAAAATAATTTTCTTCATTACAGAGGTAAGAACTTATTGTGTTTCATTTAAAGAAATGATAGAGCTTTGCTTTTCAATTTGTTATTTAATTGCATTGCATATCCTTCTCTAACATGCATGTACATTTGTTTTAAAAGAAAAAAAATATATAACTTTTTATCGATGTAATTTATAGTTGTGTTATACTATGCCGATGGTTTTAAAATATTAAACGATATTTGCAGAATGTAGTCTTTTGCCGCTTGCCGGTTACAATAAGAATGATGGATAGCATTGATTTTAACTGAGCTGAATTAAATTAAAAGTGCTATTATTTGTGTCAATTTATATTTCCGCGGTTTAAAATATAATCAACTCGAAATCATCATAAAATGTATTTGGGAAGATCACTTATGCCACTGGAAAATTTGTTTTAAGTGTAAACATGCACTGAGTAATTTTTAAATTTCACAAAAAGATACGATTTTTTCCTACGTTTTTCCAGAAGGAGGACAAGGGGTATATACTCATCGTCAATTATACCAAAAAATAGCAAAAATCACACCCACTTGTAAATCTATTAATTTCCCAAAATCAGGTGGAGCATTGCTTTCGTCTCCGATCCCCCAGCCAAAGGCAGGCCTGCTGAAATGTATTGGTTATGAAATGTAGAGATTCTGATAACATTTGTAATCATTTATTTTATTTTAAAGTAATAAAAATTTTAAGTTCGATGAGGCCAGAACTTGAAAAAGCAAGTTTGAGATTGTTTTGGGATTGGGCGGCTTGGTTTTTTTTTTTTCTTTGCTATTTTCTTCTTTTTTCTTTTCTTATCTTTTTTAATAGTGTATATAAATTTGTTAATTCTGTCGTATGAGCTAGGCTGGAGTAGGAAAGGGATTGCCAAAGTTTGGGACAGAACACGTGAAAAAACTAAAGCCCAAAAGATGGCACGAAATTGATCTCTTTCTCCGTTTTTTTCGTATGTATATATCCTTTAATATCGATTTGTCCATTCATTTTTAATTTTGTCTCTTTTACGGATATTTCTGAGCTTCGGGTTTAGTTTTTTCAGCTTTTCTCTTTTTCTATTGTATTTAAATCAGCATATGGTGAAATGCGCAATATTTTTTCTTCTTTAACAGGATTTGAAAACTTCGCCTACAGAGCGTTCAACAATTATCCTATAAGTGTAGACGAAACTATTTTAAATTTTTACTGTTGGAAGTGTAGAATGGAAAAAATAGTACTTTGTAGTTTTGCCCTATGCGGGAAAAAAACCAAAGGAGAGAGAGAATTGCCATGCCTCTCAACTAAAAAGAAACTTTTAAAGTGATTATAATTTTAGATGTTTTTTGCAAAGAACATTTGTTGGGGGGGGGGGGGGGGGGTTAGCAATGACGTAACTAGAGGGGGCTGACGGGGCTCGTGCCCCGGGCGCCAGATTTTAGGGGCGCTGAACTGGCTAAGTAACTGCATATTTTTTTTTTTCATTATTTAAAAAAAAAGACTAATTTTTAAAAGAAAAGCTCTCCCTAAAAAAAAAGACTCAATGCAGGCACAGGAAGAATTTAAAGAAATGTCTTTTAATGTTTAAAAGACGTAGGAAAGATTGACGGAGAGAAAGTGAGGAGGGTGCAGTAAATGGCATGAATATATTTTCTTTTAGAGAGTGACCAGTTAAAGTTTCATCTTGAATCACCCACTCCGAGAAGTGAAGCTTTTGAAAGCACCCCGATACAAAGAAGCGGAAAATGCGTCTCTTTTCCAAGATTAAACTGCAATAAAACTGTCAACATGGTGTCTAACTTTTAGCTTACAGTGACGAAAGATTGTCCACCCCACTGGCCTAGGGGAAAATCCTTGCAGCGTTCCCTTGTCGGTCGCCTCTGTTTTAGGAATTGGAGCCAAGTCCCCCCAACCCCTATCTATCTGTCTCCAGTAGAATCATTCACTAAACGACATCTTTAGCTCTCACAACGGTTTTATTTCTTTTCTTCTAATACTGCCTTATTTCCCTATGACATTCATATAGTACAGAGTTCATTATATGTCTAAAAAATCATCTGGTGCACAAAACAGGCAAAGGATTAAAGTGCGGGAAAAAGAAAATCATCTATGTTCTTCGTTGTTATCATAGTAGTTGAATGGAAAACACGTTAGGAGTACTGGTAAGATATTGTTTATCTAATTTACATGATGTAATACAGATTTTTTGAACATTGTCGATTAATTTCTCTCATTCTTTGAGAAAAATCTTTCACAATGGAGATTCAGTTCAAAGTTCTCTCTCTCTCTCGTTTTAGAAAATGCTTTATGGTTTTTTTAGATATTGAACTCATATGAAAAATTTTAAATCTACTATCAATCTAATTTTGGCACCCTCAATACAGTCCTAGTGGCAAGCAATACAAGCAGCCACTTGGGGGGCGCCGAATGGAGGAGGGCACTATTACAGCCGATAAAAAAAAAAAAAAAAAACTCTTGTGGAAAATGTTAAATGCAAATTTTTCACCTTCTAAGTTTTATCAACTGTGTCCCATTTTCAGAAACTAGGGAGGGGTTCATTCTTTAACCAGGTAAGATTATTCAGCAACTGCTAAGCATCAAAGTCTACATGGATGCTCGCATTTTTTATTAAAAAAATATTTTAAATATATACAGTACATAACCTTTTATCCGGGAACCAAAATACCGGGAAACCAGAAAACCGGCAACATTTTGTCATTTTTTCCGCCACTTTTCAAAATAGGCATTTTCGGCAATTTCTAAAAATTGAAGAGCTTTTTTTTTCCTTTTGAAATACCTAAATGAATATGAACGGTTTCTTCATAAATACCATATAAGTGGCATATAGCTCAGAAATTTTTAATATTGTAATATCTATAAGCACATCTGGATCGTTTTCTCTTCAGATTTTAAGGTGCATTACTATTTGTTATAGTAACTTCGGCTTTATAAACAATTGGCAAATATCGCTTCGTATAGCGATCCAGAAAACCGGGAAATTCAGTTATCCGGGACAGCTGTGGTCCCAAACATCCCGGATAATTGGTTCTCTACTGTATTTATAAACAATTTGAATAATAAAAATGACCTGTTTTAAAGTAAATTACTTAATTGGGTTTCCGAATAAACATCATTAAACAAACCATTTTACTTAATTAATGTAAGAATTAAAATTTGGCTACTTTTGGTCAATCACTGCAATACGGGGTTGGCGTAGAGAGTGGGAGAGTTAAAGAAATTCAATCGCCATGTAAGAATTTTGTAAAAGAGGGGAAATTTTTTGTTCCTGAAAATTATCGTGTTAATAAAAAGTACCAATTTTCAAATTTAAATTCTTGTTTTAAACAAATAAATTGTACAAAATATTTTCCAGCCATAATATGTGATATTTCATAAAGCATTTAATAAACAAATGCTAATTAATAAGCATTTATTCAGTGATATCTTTTTTTTAATACTCTCGTTCCTTTTCTTACACAGTAAAGTTTAGGATTTCTAAGTTTCTTAAAATTTCACTGTACACTTCTTTTAATGCTAAATATTGGATACTTTAAATGGAAAATTTACATTTTTTACTTGAGATTTTTTCTAAAGTGAAATTCATGAAAATATTTTTCATTTGCTAAGTATTTAAGGCTTTTAATATTTCTTTCATTTCAAATAGTTTTCAAACGTATTAAATATAATAGTCAACATGAAAAGGAAAACAATTACTCATTTGGTATTTAGTTATCTATTTTTTAAAATATTTAAGGTTACTCAGCTTGTATTTATTTTTGTTTTTATTATTATTATCATTATTGTCTAAGTTATCATTTGATGATATAGTAAAAGCTTTTGCAGCCAAAAAAGCTCGCAAAATAAAGTTCTAATGGTTTTCGTTTTTTAATGTAAGTGATGTAAAGATGAAACTAAATAGAAATGTATTTAAAATGTTTCTTCATTATTAGTCTTATATTCAATAATTAAATAATATTTTCGAAAAAACCGAAAGTAAAACAGCATTTTATTTTGAAATTCGGGTGGCATGTCATTTAAAATAAAATAAGAAAAGTTAGCACAAGAGGCGTAGCCGATTAAAAGTTGAAAATTTTCGGTATTTTGAAGTGATAACTTGTAGTATACTATAAGGTATCACTCCAAAATTGTTAATTCAATCCAACATTTTTACTCGGACTTCAGAATTAGGATTTTTAAGAAATAAAAATATTTGTGGGGAAATTAATAATTTCTAATAAAAAATGGAGTGATGTTTAATTTACGAAACATACTTTTCTTTTCATTTCTTTTCAAAAAACAAAATCGGAGGAGGGGGGGGGGGGTCCCCACGACATTTTCGTTTATAATAAATAGAATTAAAAAACGAACGTAACTAAGCTGGTGAAACCCGGGAAAATTTTCAAAATTTTCATTAATTAATAATTTCGTTCTCTGTGTGTCTATTTATTTCGGATAATAAAACTTATATTAGTATGTTTCTATCATTTTATTTAGTTTCAATCATCTTTTTTTAGTTTGATGGTAAACTGTAAATACAAAATTCGTATTTGTTTTGTTAGAGGTAAGAATTATTACTTTTGTGTTTACGCATCATAAATAATGGAAAGATTGGAGGGGGGGGATCAGTGAACTGTAAATGTTAAAATTATATTTATGCCCCCCTGTCGGGGAAGCTTGCCCCCCTGTCGGGCATTTCCTAGCGCCACCTCTGCGTAGATGTGAGAAGTTTTCCTTTGGATTTGAGCTGGACCTACAAAACACACCCATCAAAGTTGTAAGTTCCCATTTTCAGAAGTCATTGTAAATAGTAGTCGAATAATATTTATGTTAAAATTAATATTTTTACTTATCAGTATATTCATTATTCATGTTCTTAATGTTTTAATTTTTACTTTTTATAATTTTAATCATCTCTAACTCAAAACCCCAATTTTATTGCATCACTTTCTCTCATTTTTAATCAAGTTTTCGGTAATATAATGGGTTTTGGTGGTTTTGGAACGCTCAAAATGTTATTGGGTGGTTTCTGAACCCATGTCAGTGCTTAAAATTATCTTCAATTTTGCTGATTACTGATTTTGAGAGGTAATTTAATTACTTTAAATCTTAAATCTAACTACATAATCCAATTAATAATACATTTCTGAACAAAATGCAAAAAAAAATTACCCCTCTAGCATAAAAAATAACTTTTATAGTAAAAATTGTAGATGTATGTCCGTCTGCTGGATCTGCAAATTTTGTTAAGCGACAAATTTTTGACAAAACTTTGAGGTGTTGCCATTCCGAAAGTAATTGATACATTAATCTAAAAATCTCCAAATATTCTTATATCCATGGGTAGAACAGTCTCACCAAGTTTCATAAAAATCTGAAGACCCATGGTGCACACTCCTGGATGATTTGACGTGAATGACCCAGAACTCAAATCTTCATCAGAGCTGAGCTCACTGCACGAGTCATCTGAGGAGTAGTCCAAATAATTAGAAGAAATACCTGTATCTGTATTAGAATGTAGTTCATTATCTTACAAAAAAGTATTTTCGTTGTGTATTCCATCCATAATTTCTATAAGATTCACAAGCACAGCGTACAGTACAACAAAAAGTTCCCACTTTCCCACTACATAGAAAAACCCGGATGAAAAAGATTTCATTTACATGGACAAGCCACACCATCTGTTGAAAAATAAAAATACTAAATAGTCTCTTTTAATAATGAAAAATGCAGACAAACCAGAAAAAAGGAAGGAGAAAATATCGATGCCCGTACGCCGTACGGGCAAACCAGATGAGGCCAATTTCACATAGAACGTACACTGTACTGTCAAACTGCTTAAAGGGTTAATACTCATAAAAATGATTATTCATGTTTTATCCTAATATTTGTACTTAACCTTTATTCAACCTAAGCATGATAAATTTAAGTAAGATGGTTATTGAAACCATGTTCTGCTCTAGATAACCAGTGATGTGAGTTGGAACTATTTCCAGTGGGAAGGAATTAAAAATATGGGAATATTTCCTGGGCCATCTTACCTTCCCACAAATTGGGAATGTATAAAAATAGAGTTTTTTGACATTTTAAAGCTCATTTAAAATTAGAGTATAATACTTTAAATTATATCTATTGTAACAAAATTTCACTTTTTTTAAAATCAAGAAATCATTATACAAGGAGGTATTATAATCTTTTCTATACCTTTGAGATACAATAATAAAATTTATAACTAAATTTACTTTCATAAACAAAACTGCAGTTTGTATAAAACTTTTCACTCATTCCTATATATTAATGGGTGAATATCAGGAAAAGTGCCAATTTGACCATGGAAATTTTCAATTTTTTAAGATACTCAGAAAATAAAATTAATAGGGTATTTCAAGTACACATTAGTAACGATTTTTTTTTTTAAATTAGGGGCATGGTCAAGGTGAACATTTACCCCCATTTTAGGGGGGGGGGTGTCTTTGAGCTTTACCGACACGATGAGAATGCTACCGATCTGACAAATATTACAGATTTCACACTTAAAAAGTAAACACATTCACTTACAAAAGTAAACACATTCACTACCTTTTATGTTTAAAAAGAAAATAATAATTACTTAGAATATAATAACACTTACACAGCCTGAACGCTTTTTTGTTTCATAAATAAAATTAGAGACTAATTAAAAGTTAGTTAAAGTTTAAATTAGTGCGACAAAGTTTTTTTCAAACAGATAAATAGGGTAATAGTTAAAAAATCAAAATAAAATAAAATTCTTAACACAATCTTAAAAAAACGAAATTAATTCAAGACAGTTTGGTGGGAGAGGGAGATTTGCACTAAACTGTTCGTAAGTTTTCCATTTTAAAACAAAATTATACTTTTGGGGGCAGTAGTTAGGAATGAAGGTCTGAATATTGATGTAAAAGAAAAGAGGGTAAAATATGGCAACAATTTTGATTGAAAACTCAAATTTTGCAAAGAAATTATTATTTTTGAAGCATTTAAAAAACAATAAATAAACTGCTTCCAATAATGGAAAATTTGGCAGGAAAAACGATGCACTTGAAATTATCTTTGTTCTTTAAAACTAAACTCATAACACGAAGAAAGAATTGCGAAAAAACAACGGTAACGCACTCAACAGTTTTGTAACAAATATCTTCTACTTCGGCGCTGCCGACATGACCGCTGCCGACATGACAAATTTCCCGTAAGATGATAGCTGAACATCCCTAATTAAAGATTCGAAAATAAAAACACCTTATTATGTCCACGGCAATAGGTTTCTTTTCCATTATGCAAAAATAAATTGAAAAAATAATTTATTTTGTGTCTTAATTTCCGCTGCCGACATGACACTTCATTTGGTAGAAACAGAAAAGTCAAAATTGAAAAAATCTTACCTGTTATTCAATGCAGCCGAAGTGAAAGTTTTCTATCGGAACTGAAACATCACATATTAGAGCTTCACCTAGCGTAATTTTTGGCGCCAAAAAATGTTTTGTCTAGATTTTATCATTCGGGAAGTTGGCTCACTTGTCATGTTATGAAAACTTGTGACAAGCAGAAATTGCTTTTTTTTATCAATCTAAATTCATTTTATCTTTAACACAAGAGTTAATCGTCACATATGAACATAAAACACGTTACTTGCTTTAGTATTTGTTTCTGCTGCGATGTTTTATAATCCACAGGATTTTTTTGAACTTTGCGATTCGAATGTGTGACGCGCTGCCGACATGACATTGAGAAAATAAAAAGAGTTCTATTGTCACAAATTAAGGTAAAACCTGAAAATTTTGTCATGGATTGTATGTGCGACGCAGTAAACTGTATGAGAAAAGAAAAATCTTTGGGTTTTATTTGGAAGTGCTTGAGAAATTCATTTGTGACTTAAATTAGCACTTTTCCTGATATTCACCCTAATACAAATTCATGGTTCTATTTATTTAAGGTTTTCATAAACCTCTGATCCTATTGCAGAGGGAAATTTCATGACTAACAGGGGAAAATGTCTCTTCAACTCAGTTAATTTACTTCTACTTCATTTTCACTTCTATTTTCATTCTTTTTTTAGTTTTGATTTGTGTTTCAGTAGTCAGCTATTTTGTTATCCTTGTGGAATGGTTTCACCATAAGTGAGCATTTTTCTGAGTCCCAGTCCCTCAACATAGGCTATTCGACATAATTCACTTAAACCAGGCAAGGGGGTTTCTTCTTGAGTGCTTTCAAAAAAATGTTGTTAGCTAACCACACACGTACAAAATGGTCATATTTATAACTTCTTTTGATATTTGCCTTTCTTATTGACAAATTGCTGTACAAAAACTTTCAAAATGTTTCCCCTTCTCACATTCATTTAGTTACTTGTTTAATCTGTTTCGATATTTTTTCTTTTTTTTTTACTGTAGTTGCTAAGTGAAAGCAGCTCAAAGGACCCCGAGGTTGTGCTTTTCTAAAAGTGAGACAATAAATTGGTGCAATCAAAAACAGTATCTAAAAGTATTGATATTAAATGGACATGTTAATGTTCCAGGAGATGATGAGAGATAAAAAAAAAAAAAAAATACTGAATTCTGTAAACTACAAAATTAAGTATTTTTTTTTTTTTGCTTAACATTTTTCGAAGTTGGAAATTTTTTTTTAGGATTTTTAAAGAATAGAAAAAATTAGTCACAACTTTGGATCAGAGTTGAATGTTACAAGTTTTATTTCTCAAAGCACAATTAATTGTAGAATTTGTTCTTTTGGAAGATGCTGTGGGATCGGACCACTGGAGGACCTGTGAACAACTTATACTAAGGAAGTCTCCAAAACACATTCAGAGTTTAAAGTGAAAAGCTTTATTTATTTTTTTTTGGAATAGGAAATGCTGAGAGGGATGCAAAAGTTTCGGCATTAACATTGTAAAACAGAATTTGATGTCAAAAGATATGATTTAAATCTGTTAAATGAATATGTATCCCTTTATGTTAATTTCCTACCTGACATATGTAAATAATTACAGTGAAACTTCGATAAGTCGAACTTCGATGAGCCGAAAACTGCGATAAGCCGTAGTAAATATGTATTACCGTCTCGCTGAATGGAGAATTAATGTTATTTGTTTTCGATGTGTCGAATTTCTTTAAGTCGAAAATATTCGATAAGCCGAATTTTATCCCATGACCCTCATTGAATTTTCCATGCTAAAGTAACTCTTTAAGTCGAAATAGTTTTTTTCGTGGACAAATACGTAGTGAGAAAAGAAAAAAAAAGCCGGCGCCACTGCAAGGCATCAAAAGGCGTCTAATTGAATATCTGGAGCCAAAGTTTTGTCATAACTGTGTAGGAAACCAAAGACAACTTAGTTGAGTCCTAAAATAGGATGGAAAAAAATAGGAGGGGGGGGGCGTATATTCAGGAGATGGAATGATTCCGCTTTTGTCGAAAAAGTAGGGGGTTTGTTGGGGAGGGGGCTACTCGTCGGAAGGATTGTTTTCCTGATTTTACGGTATTCTACAAAGCTGCTGGTCTTTGCACAACTCGCTTTTTCATTTTTGTTGTAATAGAAAATGACTGTTTTGTAGCGTTGATTCATTCATCGCAGAGTATTTTGGACAGAACTTTCAAAATGGCTAAAAGAAAGCTCAAAATTTTAAATTTGCAACTAAAAGTTCAATTAATCAAAGATGTCGAGTCTGGCGTAGGCGAGAAGAAGGAAATTGCTTTGAAGTTTGGTGTGCCACCAAGTACACTCTCAACCATTTTTAAAATCGAAATGTTTACCTGCAAGCTGTTGATGATGAAAAATTTAACGCAAAAAGAAAACACCTTAAGAACGGAAGATATCCAGAACTTGAGGAGGCCTCAGTAAAGTGGATACAAGTAACCAGAAAGCAAAATGTACCGTTATCGGGACCAATCATTCGCGCAAAAGCAGAAGTTTTTGCAAAAAATATCGGCATTGCAAAGCTCGAAGCTAGCGTGGGATGGTTAGACAAATTCAAAACTCGGCACAACATTGTTTACCGAACCATTTGCGGCGAAAGCGCAGTAGTGAATGAAAACATTTGCAAAGATTGGAAAGAAAATGTGTTAAATGATATTCTAAATGAGTATAATGAAAATGATATCTTTAATGCAGATGAGACAGGACTTTTCTTCAAATGTCTCCCGGACAAAACTCTTACACTAAAAGGTGATACATGTAAGGGTGGAAAGCGAAGTAAGGAACGCGTAACTGTCATGGTTGCAAGCAATATGTCAGGAACTGAGAAGCTTCTTTTGCTTGTTATTGGGAAGGCTAAGAAGACAAGATGTTTTAGTAATATAAAATATTTGCCAGTTGATTACACCAGCAATAGTAAAGCCTGGATGTCTGCCGAGTTGTTTAAACCTTGGCTTAAAAAAGTAGATAGGTAATTTGCCTCAGCTGGAAGAAAAATTGTACTGTTTGTTGATAATTAACCGGGAAATCCCAGGACCCTGGCAGAGAACTTGACAGCAATTAAACTGGAGTTTCTTCCTCCGAACACAACTTCTATCACGCAGCCTATGAACCAAGGCGTCATAAAAAATTTAAAGGTTCACTATAGAAAGCGTGTTGTATTGAAATTACTACAGTGTATAGATGAAAAAACAGAGCCTTGCATTACTCTGCTCGACTGTCTCTGAGAGCTGCAGAAAGCATGGAGTGATGTGATAAATAAGAGATAATAGCGTACAAGATTCTGGTGAACAAGATTCCGGTGATGAAGATATAGAGGAAATTGAGCAGGTAATCAAATTACCTTCAATCCGAGATAGGGGCATGTTTATAGGGTAGGCAACCATTCACAACACAATAACACATTCATACAAAGAAGGGACATCAAAAAGATTCAAACCCTTAACCATAGTCTAGTTGATGAATGGTTTGGAAAAAAAAAAACATGTTGTTTTAAAAAGTGGCATACAGGTACTGGAAGGTCTCCTGATGAACATGCTAAAAGTCCCCGGTGTTAGGGGAGGAGCTCGCAGCGCCACTTGGGATTTTATTTTAGGGGTGCTTTTTCAGTTTTCGTCTCACACTTCAAAAACTATTTACTTGCTTGTGTTAGTGAATTGAAGAACATAAAATTATCTTTAAAAAGCTTTTGATATTTTTATTGTAGCTATAATAGGTGCCGAGATATTAAATTTCAAAGTTTGCGAATTTTTCAAAAACTGACCATTTTCCAACTCTTTTCTATTTTTGGAGCCTTCCCAAAGATTAATTTAATAGGATTATTTTCTTCTTTTCAGTGTTAAGTAGTGCCAGTCATCAGAGTGATTTGATTTTTTGAAATTGGAAGGCAGATGGGGGAGGAAAAGGGCGAGAAATGAACAAGGACAAAAATATGTGCATGATGTCTCCCCCCCCCATATAGTTTTGAAAATTGGCACACACGTACGTTCAAAAAGGGCTCCTAATGAACGTACTAAAAGTCCCCGGTGGGGGTTGTGACTTGCTCTGCCATCTTGGAGCGCTCTTCAGGGCCCTATCCCGGTTATTAAACTACGAGTTGTGGTAGGTACGTGGGACCCTGGAGTGTGTGAAGATGCCAGTCAATTTAATCTGCCATCTTGGAGTAAAGGGCTGTTTTTTTTTTTTTTCAGGTTTCATCTATTGTCTCAAAACCTTTCTATTTGCAAGCAAAATAGTTGTTAAATTACAGAGTGTAAAATAATCTAAAAAAAACGAATTTTTGTCAAAAGCCCTGTCTATATAATTCCCCCTTAAGTCCTGCAGATTGCCTCAACGTGGCACTGGGCGAAGTGGACATTAACGTGGGGAGCATCCTACTCCTGGTAGGGTCACCCAAGGCATGAAGGCCACTTCATTACGCCTACCTAAAATCTGTGGGCAGACCCAATCTAAGGTGTGAGGCACCATGCTGATGGATGAATGGCATCTGGGTCTTATTGTAGCCGTGCTCAACAGAAGGCAGCACGAGTCCAACATCCGTTCCTGGAGAGAACAGTTTCCGGTTGTATTGTTAACCGTTCTTTCGATGTGACTCGGCTACCACGCTCGCTACACATGTATCACTCTTGACTGTTAAGTAATACCTACATGTTTGTATTAGTGTTATGTATGTGAGTGATAATAAATAATGTTTACTAAAATCGTGTAGTAACTACCAGCAGGCGACTCAGCACTTAAAGAAACACATGCGGTAACACCTAAAGTATGATGTCTCAAACCATCCCCTCAAGGAACCAGGCGAAACCTCGTTGTATCCAGTTTTGCACCTGTACAGGGAGGCCATGCGGGTGTAGACCGTTACCAAGGCTTCACTAGATAGCGTTTTATACAGGCTTTATCATTACTCAAAACATCAATAGTGAAGATTTGCCCGCTAGAGAGCGCGGAACAATCACCACACAAATGTTTGTTTACACTTATTAGCATATTGTTTCTGCTGTAAAAAGTGATGTTTATCCTATCTTTAAGGGTTTATATTGATACAGTTAGCTGAAGTGGAGTACAGAGTGAATTGATGCCGAAGGCCTTATTAGTATACTACTTTTTAGGGGAAATAAATTACTTTTTCAGGCACAGTTGCCCACAACTCATGATTCTGTCATACGACATTCATTCACCTGTTTACTTTCTTCGAATTAGCAACATATAGCCAGGCCCGTCTTTAAGGGGGGGCAGGGTGTGCCAATTGCCCCCCCCCGACTTTGAGAAATCAATGTATTTACATATAAGTGGGAGTGGTTTTTGCTGTTTTCTGGTGAAATTGTATTGTGTTTTTACCCTTTGCCCCCCCCCCCCCCGGAAAAACTTGAAATGACGTCCCTGCATATAGCAATGGCGTTCAATTTTGACATCTCTGCATTAATAAAATATATGCTTAAATTCACAGCCGATAAATAAGAAATGTAGCAATGAATTAATATTGTTCTATTTACTATTTTGTTCACTTTTGTTCTATTTATTACCGTTGCCCACACGAACACAATTTCTACGCAAAAGCTCAGATGTTCATTTTGATAGCATTGACGCATCAGAGCGATAAATGACGAATCTATTCATCAAGACATTTCATTTTGATGTCCCAGAATGAAATTTACTGTAATGAAGCGATGGTGCTCAACGTAAAGACGATTGACAACAAAACACATTAATTATTTTAGTAACAACGAAATGAGCATATATAATCGCTTGGTACTAAAGAGCAATACAAGTATGAAAAAAAAAAAATACAATATAGTGACGACCAACTGTATCATGGCGAACTGTGGACTGAATTTTAAAAAGTTCTATGGCAACCCGTCGGTAGCATTGGCTCGCTTAGCGAATAGATTCGCCATTTATCGCTCTGCAGTGCTAGTGTCGTTTCATAGTTAATAATTAGAATCAATTAAAATGAAAAATAATTCGCTAACTAATTAAAATAGGCCGTTAAAATGCAGAATAAACCAACAAATAAAACAAGCTATTAAATAACTGTCTCCGTCAATATGCAAATGCGCCCGCCGGTAGAGGGCGACGCATGCCAACTACTATAAGAAGGCTTGTTAAGCCAATAAAGTGACTTTCACTTGACTAGACTCTTCATTTGGATCTTCACTGGAAGACAGTGATGATGACTTTCAGCCACGGCTGTTTTGTAAAGTGGCGATTTTGTTTATTCTTCTACCTAGTTGGTAGCATTCTTCAATGTACCATTTAAATGTATACATTTCATGTGTAATACAGAATAGTTTTCTGAACTTAGCAGTCTTTATTTCAAAACATCAACCTACATAGAAAAGTTTGGAGGCACCGGCGAGATGGAAGGGCAGTCAAGGAAGCGTCATCTTAAAAGATAAGTATCCCTGTTCAATTCCAAGTTTGACTTTGATTACCATTCAAAATGACGGACGAAGTTCCCGACGAAAAAACATCAAACGTGCAACAGAGCACTGATGAAAAAACACTCAAAATTCTCCGCGGCAGGTCCAAAGCTGCTTTAACTCGAATTTCAAATTTTATTGATGATGAAGAACGAGTCTTTGATAAATTTGAACTTAAAACCAAACTCGAAAGATTAGAGTCTATATTTGTAGAATTCAACAAGCTGGATTCTCAACTTCCGGAAACACTCTCGGAAATTGTACAACTCGAAGAAATTTATTATACAACCAAAGTCAAGCTTCTTAAAGCTCTTGATAATGTGTATATGAATTTAAGTTCAAGTAGAATAGAGAAAGATGATTCTGTACCTATCGGCAATACGATAAGCGATAACTTTAAATTACCAAAGTTAAATATTGAATCTTTTACCGGTCAGTATCAAGATTGGCCCTCATTTAAGGATTTGTATACTTCTTTAGTGCATAAAAATAATAAACTTTCTAACATTCAGAAATTTCAATATCTTAAAGGGCTATTGTGTATTGAACCTGCTACAATCATAAAGCATATTCCTATATCGGAAACTGGTTATATTGAAGCATGGGAAAAACTGTTAGCTCGTTATGATAACAAAAAACAAATAATTTCTTCATTGATTAAAACTTTCATGGATCAAGCGAATATAGTTAATGCTAACTGTGTTAATTTACGCAATCTCACTGATACTTCCGACGAAGTCATCAGAGGTCTCAAATCTTTAGATCCCAAAGCAGACTCTCGAGACATTTGGCTTATTTATATTCTATTACAAAAGTTGGATAGCAAAATGTGGGAAGAATGGGCTAAACATACGACGAAGGAAGAATTTCCTACTTTCGAAATGTTTTTAGAGTTTCTGAACAATAAATGTATTTCATTAGAGCTCTGCAATTCAAGCGAATGCAATGAAACTAAAAATAATTCAAAACATAATAAAACTAGTCTAGGTGCTAGGTGTATGAAATGTAAAGATACTTCGCATATATTATTCAAGTGTCCGAAATTTAAAGAAATGACTGTTAAAGATCGCAAGCAATTTGTAAATAAATGCAAATTATGCTTTAACTGCTTATCAAACAAGCACTCCGATGTACAATCATGTAATTCTACGTATTTATGTCGTTTTTGCAACCGCAAACATAATTCCCTGTTACATGAGAACTACGAGCAAAAGAATGTTTATGCGAACGCCTTTCATTCAAAAGGTTCAAGTCAGAACTTTCCAGTTACGAACGCTCCTCCAATCGATAAATTATCAAAACCTCTAGAAAATAGTGCTTCGGTGAATGTCGCGAGAGCCGAATTCGCTTTATTACCAACAGCTTGTGTTTTCGTCAAGAATGCTAACGGGGAATTGAGAACTCTTAAAGTTTTATGTGATTCCGGAAGCATGACCACCCTCATATCAAGTTCAAGCTTAAATTCATTAGGATTAAAAAGAAAAAATGCCCGGTTTCCTATCACGGGTCTTGCTGGATTTAGCCTTGGTTTAACTAAAGGAAGTGTTGAAATTTGTTTAATTTCTAGATTCCAACTAGATATTACACTATCCATAAATGCTTTAGTGCTAGATAAATTGACAGCACCCCTTCCAGTTAAAAGAATTGAAAAGGAACATTTTTCACATCTTAGTAATATAAATTTTGCGGATGAAAACTTTTACATTCCTAGTAAAGTAGATATGCTTCTTGGTGCTGATTACTTCTTCTCTATTCTACTTCCTGGTCAAATAAGTTGCGCTGAAAGTAATTTAATAGCTCAAAACTCCATTTTTGGATTTTTAATTTCTGGAAGATTACCGGAAAATTTAAATTCATCCTCTAGCTACCATATTTACGAATTGAATGTAGATGTTGAGCTTAAAAGGTTTTGGGAAGTGGAAGAGGTACCAGCCGCAAAAAGGGAAATTTTTACACCCGAAGAGAAATTTGTCGAAAGACACTTTCAAGAAAATTATTCGATAGATTCAGATGGTCGATTTATTGTGAAATTAGCATTTTATGAGTCAAAAGCCACATTGTGCGATTCAAAACCAGCAGCGATTTCGCGACTTTTCGCCATGGAAAAGAAATTCAAATTAAATCCAGAATTCGAAAATAAATAGAAGGAATTCATGCGCAATTACGAGGATTTAGGACACCCCCCTCTAAGTGGGAACGCAGATAATCTGTTAAAAAGCGAACAGTGTTTCCTGCCACATCACGCAGTTTTAAAACCATCTTCTACAACGACAATGCTTCGTGTAGTGTACGACGCTAGTTGCAGGACTTTGAGTGGCATCTCGTTAAACTCTATCTTAGGCGTAGGTCCCAAACTACAGCGGGATATTTTTGACATTTTGTTGAACTTTAGATTCCCTAAAATCGTTTTCACAGCGGACATTGAAAAAATGTACCGTCAAATTTTAGTATCAGAAGATCAACCATATCAGCAAATTGTTTGGCGATATAATGCCGATGATCAAATTCAAACTTACAGGTTAAAAACTGTAACTTACGGAATGGCTTCAGCCTCTTTTCTAGCTACTAGATGCATTAAACAAATTGCCCTTGATACCTCAAATTCTAAAATATCACGTATATTACAAGAAGATATATACATGGATGACCTTTTGTCAGGGTCGACTAATATCTCAGACGCAATATCAACTTGCAAAAATATTAGTTCAACTTTACAATCTTACGGGTTCAATTTAAGGAAATGGAATTCAAATTCCTCCGAATTTCTAACAGAATTTCCCGAAAAGTGTTCTTCAGAAACAAATGTTGAAATCAATCGTGATGTACACACAAGCTCAAAAGTGTTGGGTTTATTTTGGAATTCATTAAATGATACATTTGCTTTCCAAGTTAATTTAGCTCTTTCACCGCCTTACACTAAAAGGCGAATTCTTTCGGAGTCTTCTCGCATATTCGATCCATTGGGATTAATTTCACCGTGCATCGTTACAATTAAAATATTCTATCAAAAACTATGGCTCCTCAGGGGAGAGTGGGATTCCCATATTCCCCCACATTTGGAAAACGAATGGCTAAAATTTCAGGAATCATTTCAAAAAATAAATGAAATCACTATTCCTAGAAATGTCACCATTCAGTCAGAACTAGAGATTGAATTACATGGATTTGCAGACGCGTCATGCCTTGCATACGCGGCTGTAATTTACAGTCGACAAATCGTCGATGGGTCTACAAAGGTTTCACTATTGGCTTCTAAAACCAAGGTTGCCCCTCTCAAGCAAATATCAATACCAAGACTGGAATTATGTGCTGCGCACTTGCTGTCAAAATTATTCCGTACTGTCCTCAACACATTGCAAAAACTTAATTTTCGTGTGTTCGCATGGACCGATTCTAAGGTAGTGCTAGCCTGGTTATCCGCCCATCCACGCAAGTGGAAAACATTTGTTGCTAACAGAATATCGGAAATCATAGAAGTTCTTCCCCCAACTTCCTGGGATTTCGTAAAGTCAAAAGACAACCCCGCAGATATCGCATCACGAGGTATCGACCCTAAATGTCTGCCAAAATGTGATCTGTGGTGGTATGGGCCGTCATGGCTAATTTCAAATCAAATGCACTGGCCAAAAGCTGAACTAAATCATTCAGATGCTGCTAGCGCAGTTAAAACTGAGGAACGAAGCGATCCGTTATTTAACTGTCACGCTAGTGTAGCAAACGATTCGTTCACACAATTGGTCGAAAAACATTCATCTTTTTCAAAAATAATTCGCATTTTGGCATACTGCTACCGATTTATCAATCTTTGTAAGAAAAGGATTGGAAAAGTTTCAAGTATTGCGTCACCATGTAATAATTTCGCCTCACTCACGTCCGCCGAAGCGCGGAACGCTGAAGAAAAACTCATTCTTTGGGTTCAAGACTCGTATTTTGCGGAAGATAAAGATTGCATTGTACTCCACAAGCCTCTCAAAAGGCGCAGTACACTGCGTTCCCTTTTCCCTTTTATAGATGAAAACGGTCTATTACGGGTGGGAGGTCGTTTGCAAAATTCTGACTTACCCTTGAATAGTAAACATCCCATCATTATTCCTTCACAGCACAGGTTTAGTGAACTGTTAATTCAGGAAAAACATGTAACTTATCTACATGCTGGGCCTACATTGTTGTCTCATATTTTAAAGCAAAAATATTGGATAATAGGAGGAAAAAGATTAATTAACAAATGCATTCATCGATGCATAAAATGTCACAGATTCAAAGCTGCTACTAGCACCCAACTCATGGGTAATCTGCCCAAAGCTCGAGTAACTCTAGAAAGACCCTTCTTGCATTGTGGCCTGGACTATTCGGGAGCAGTCTCCATAAAATTTAGTAAAGGTCGCGGTGCAAAAGTCACGAAAGGTTACATTGCACTTTTCATTTGCCTCTCAACTAAGGCTGTGCACATCGAAGTAGTTAGTGATCTGACATCAGAGGCGTTCATAGCTGCTCTACGCCGCTTTAGCGCTCGACGTGGCACCCCTCGCCACATTTATAGCGACAATGCTACAAATTTCCATGGAGCTCATCGGAAACTGAATGAGATGCAACAATACTGGCTAACTATTCTCAAATCGGAGTTAGTCGCAAACTACATGACTCAATTCATTGGCATTTCATCCCTCCCTCTGCTCCACATTTCGGCGGAATCTGGAAAGCTGGAATCCGATCAGTAAAATTTCATCTGAAAAGAGTTCTGGGCGAAACAGCGCTCACATTTGAGGAGCTAACAACATTGGTTTGCCAAATTGAAGCTCTACTAAATTCCCGACCAATTACATGTATCAGTGACGATACGGACTCTATAAATTGTTTGACTCCTTCCCATTTCCTTACAGGCGATGTTCTAACTTCTGTACCCGACTCTGCGACTACAGAGGAACCCAGCTATAATAGAAAATGGGAACTCCTGCAAAATCTCCGAAAAGGTTTCTGGACACGTTGGTCAAAGGAGTATCTGTCATCACTACAGAATCGTTCAAAATGGACTGAGCCTCATCCCAATCTCAAAGTGAATGACGTGGTGCTTCTTAAGGACAACTTATCTCCTGGTACCTGGCCTATTGGACGTGTGGTACAAGTACATCCCGGACAGGACAACCTGGTGCGAGTAGCCACGGTAAAGACAGCTAAAGGAATCCTGAAACGGCCCATCCATAAGCTCTCACCCATTCCCTTATATCCGGACTCCTGCCCGGATAGGGTGGGAGTATGTCTCCGTCAATATGCAAATGCGCCCGCCGGTAGAGGGCGACGCATGCCAACTACTATAAGAAGGCTTGTTAAGCCAACTAAAGTGACTTTCACTTGACTAGACTCTTCATTTTGGATCTTCACTGGAAGACAGTGATGATGACTTTCAGCCACGGCTGTTTTGTAAAGTGGCGATTTTGTTTATTCTTCTACCTAGTTGGTAGCATTCTTCAATGTACCATTTAAATGTATATATTTCATGTGTAATACAGAATAGTTTTCTGAACTTAGCAGTCTTTATTTCAAAACATCAACCTACAATAACGTTAAAATATACTAAAATAGAATTGAATGCCAAATTGTAAAACTGTCGAAAACAAATTAACTTTTAATTTTGTCTTTTATTATCTGATTTGTATATAATGTTAGCTACCATAAAATTCGATAGATGTTGCTGGACAATTCCCACCGTTTTTATCCCAAGGATTTTGATCATATGAAACAGCCTGTATAAAATGCTATCTAGTGAAGCCTTGCCGTTACCAAGGCTTCACTAGATAGCGTCTTATACAGGCTGTATCATTACTCAAAACATCAATGGTAAAGATTTGCCCGCTAGAGAGCGCTGAACGAGGACCACCCTAAAGTTTGTTTACATTTATTAGCATATTGTTTCTGCTGTGAAAAGTGATGTTTATCCTATCTTTAAGGGTTTAAAAATATTGATATAGTTAACTGAAGTGGCGTACAGAGTGAATTGATGCCGAAGGCCTTATTAGTACTGCTTTTTAGGGGAAATAAATTCCCCTTTCAGGTAAAGTTGGTAACAACTTATGATTCAGTCATACGACATTCATTCATTGTTTACTTTCTTCGAATTAGCAACATATAGCAATGGCATTCAATTTTGACATCTCTGCATTAATAAAATATACGCTTAAATTCGCAGCCGATAAATAAAAATGTAGCAATGAAATAATATCGTTCTATTTACTATTTTGTTTCATTATTGTTGCTCACACGATCTTAATTGCTACGCAAAAGCTCAGATGTTCATTTTGATAGCGTTGACCCATCAGAGCGATAAATGGCGAATCTATTCGTAGAGACATTTCATTCTGATGCCCCAGAATGAAATGTACAGTAATGAAGCGATGGTGTTCAACGGAAAGACGATTGACAACAAAACATATTAATTTCTTTAGTAAAAACGAAATGAGCATATATAATCGTTTGGTACTAAAGAGCAATACAAGTACGAAAAAATAAACAAAACTACAATATTACGACGACCAACTGTAAAATTTTGTTTTCATTTACACAACGTTAAAAGGTAATGTTCTTTTTATGTCAAATTTCACACATTGATAATATTTCGATAATTGGGAATCTGCTGTGGTTGCCAAATTTTTGGCGATAATTACTTTATTTTGTTGCTCTTTAGTTTATGTTTGCGAAGGAAGTATTTCCCTCGCTCATAAATTGGACACAAAGATTTAACGCCAATAGTGAAAGATAACCAGACTTCCAATCACCGAAATCTTCCCTTTTTTGTTTCTAATTTCACACATACGTTTAATACTTGAAAGTAAAATAATGGGCCAACTGAAAAAACGCTGCGAAATAATGTGAGAATTCTTATTAAAAAACTCGCCAAATCAACTTCAAAAGCTCTATTAGCATGTAACATAATAAGTTTAATAAATATATCGAGCCATTATTATCATTGAAATTTAAATTAAAATGCAAAATAAGAGAAAAGAAGCAACCATGAAGACGATGCAAGCTTAAAATTTTAATCTTCGCTTAGGTGGTAAGAAAATACATAGCCAAGTTAAAAAACGTACCTATAACTGAAACGTACATACTACCAAAGATCTCGGTTATTGAAATATTCTCAAAAGCTTTACGGAGAACTTCCATTAAAATGTAAAAAAATCGCCAAATAAATTAATTTGACCATCTAAACTCATCAAAAGTTTTGATGGAACTATCGTTCCAAAATCGCCATTTATCGCTCTGCGGTGCCAGTGTCGTTTCATAGTTAATTAATAATTAGAATCAATTAAAATGAAAAATAATTCGCTAACTAATTAAAACAAGCCGTTAAAATGCAGAAAAAACCAACAAATCGAACGAGCTATTAAATGACGTTAAAATATAATAAAATAGAATTGAATGCCAAATTGTAAAATTGTCGCCAACAAATTAACTTTTAATTTTGTCTTTTGTTATCTGATTTGTATATAATGTTAGTTACCATAAACTTCGACAGATGTCGCTGGAAGAAGACCACCATTTTTATCCCAAAGATTTTGATCAAATGTAGCAGCCTGTATAAAATGCTATCTAGTGAAGCCTTGCCGTTACCCATCCTCCCAGTTCTCTCATGAACCTATTCACTGTAAAAAAAAAACCAAGGGTTGGGTTCTTCTGCTGAAGCTACCCAACTAACCAGTGAAACAACCCCTGTGGGGTTTGGTCCTGGCACCAATGAGGAAACCAGCAACCATGCTGCTGGAGGAGGTGAGGGTGCTGCCCAGCAACCCACTGACTCTGCAGTAAAGGTGCAGTTAATACTCGTTAAAATCGATCAATTGAATCTTCACCATAGACGTTCTGCATCTGCTCTTCTGAGTAAGTAGGATGGCTAGAGGTGAATTTGATATTGCATTAACTCAAGCAGTGGCGGCTCGTACCTTAATTTAGTAGGTGGGCCCGCAATTATATGTTTGCCCAGTAATGCTTACACAGATAAAATGAACAAAACAACAGTTAGTAATCCGATGCTGAGCAATGTAAAATATTTTTTTTTTTTTTTTTTTTTGTCGTGTGCCAGCCAGGCTGGCAATTTGGGGTGGGCTGCTTCACTTTTCCAACTGTACCGTAATTTGGTGTGAAGTCCGACTTCCACAGTACACGCATGCCATAGGTACCCGTTTATAAGGTAGGCAACCTTTCACACAACAACACATTCACACAAAGAAAGGACAAGGACAGGAGAGAGAAAGCACATCCATGCCCAAGCCGGAACTCGAACCCGGGGCCACACCATCCGTGGCAGAGGGTCATTCCACGTCAAGTGATCCAAAATCTGAGAAAAATTTTACCTTACATTTTTGTATTTCTTTCAAATTTGGCTCATCAATTGTACCCCTTGAGGTGATTAAAAGTCTTAATTTTTAGATTTTCATCTCTATTATTTTTTCATTTATGAGACTTTGAACTTTGGAAAAACCCTCGTTTTTCCATGGATAAGGGAAGATAAAAGGGACTATAACTCGGCACCAAATATAGATAGAACAATTTGGTAAATGGCATTTTAAAGTACGTTAGTTGCCGCTTAATCTGATATGCAACATAACTAATTTGATAAAAGTTTTCTTTTTCAAAAAGTGAAATTTAAATTTCAAATTTAAATTTCTCGAAAAACATATAATGAACTTTTTTCAAAAAATTTTCAAAAATTTTTGTGTATTTTATCTATGTTTGTACCAATTTTTAGATTGGGATCTCAATGGGATCATATTTTTTTGAATAAAACTTTATAGGAAAAAAATGATATTTTTAAGATTCTATTTATCTAAATGCAAAGTTGGTCTGGCTTGTGATGGTCTAAAAAGTAGTAAATAAACATGAATATGTTTAAAGTGAGCTGGCATGAGCTTATAGATTTGTCAGGTTCATCCCCCCCCTCCCTCCCCTGCTCAACCACTCTTTTTTTTTTTTTCAAAACTGTTCAAAATCATCCCGCCTAACCCCATTTCAAAGCCTTAGTCTCTACTGATGTCTGGTAGTGTTTCATTTTGTCCTGTTTGTTACTCTTTCCTATTAGCTCATGAGCTTTGTCCAATAAGAGAAAGGAAAGGCAGTTATGGGGACTGACATATAACCTGATACTTTGATTTCTTTTCAGTTTTGTGTGAAAATAATGGGAAAACATTGTGAGAACAAGGGGAAACAGTGCTATTTTGCTGTTTGCTATGATCTTGGGGCGAACCGTTTCTTTTCTTCCTCCAAAATTGAAGATTGGTGCTGGGGGAGGGGATGAAATGAATCATAAGTTTAAATTCAGATATTGAATGGAAGTACACTTTGTGAAGGTCGGATTGAAAAAAGAAACACTTCGTCTGAAAAACAATATATACGTAGGGGGAAAATAATCCTCAAATCAATCCCCAGGTGAGACGTCATATTAGTGTAGCGTTAATGGTATATTTGTGTGGGGGAAATGCTTTACTTTGCCTTGTTATAAGGAAACCCATTACCAACTTTAAATAAGTTTACTGTTCATTTTGTATCAAAAAGGTTTTTTTTTAGCATTTGAAACAGTTTGGGGGGGGGCGGGAATGGTTGGGTCGGGAAGGAAGGGAGGGGGAGCTGACCAATTTACAAGTTAATGATAGCTCACTTACCTAGGGTGAAAATAATCCTCAATTGAATCCCGAGGTTGGACGTCATAGTAGCATAGTGGGAATGGTATATTTGGGTGGGAAGGGGGATACTTCGTCTAGTTATAAGGGAACCCATTTACCAACTTTAAATAAGTTTACTATTCATTTTGTATCAAAGAGTTTTTTTAAAAACATTTTGAACAGTTTTGAAAAAAAGAGTGGTTGAGCAGGGGAGGGAGGGGGGGGGATGAACCTGACAAATCTATAAGCTCATGCCAGCTCACTTTAAACATATTCATTTTTTTTTACTACTTTTTCGACTATCACAAGCCAGACAACTTTGTATTTAAATAAATAGAATCTAAAAAATATAATTTTCTTCCTATACAGTTTTATTCAAAAAAATACGATCCCATTGAGATCCCAATCTAAAAATTGGTACAAACATAGATAAAATACACAAGAATTTAAAAAAAATTTTTGAAAAAAATTCATTATACGTTTTTTGAGAAATTTAAATTTGAAACTTAAATTTCATTTTTTGAAAAAGAAAATTTTTATCAAATTAGTCATGTTGCATATCAGATTAAGCGGCAACTAACGTACTTTAAAATGCCATTTACCAAATCGTTCTATCTATATTTGGTGGCGAATTATGGTCCCTTTTACGTTCCCTTATCCATGGAAAAACGAGGGTTTTCCAAAGTTCAAAGTCTCATAAATGAAGAAATAATAGAGATAAAAATCTAAAAATTGAGCCTTTTGATTACCTCAAGGGGTACAATTGATGAGCCAAATTTGAAAGAAATACAAAAAGGTAAGGTAAAAAACGTTGGATCACTTGACATGGAATGACCCCAGACTGCTCTGACCACTAGACAAGGAGGCCGGCATGTAAAAATAATTTTTTATCCAATTAGTACAAACTTACATTGCAAAATTATCTCATTTGATTTGATACATAGTTTTTATATTTTAAATGCTACACCAGTCTTAAGTAATCAATGTAATAATTGCAGTATTTTGACCAGACGATCGACTTTCTATGTACATCACTAACGTTAAGCAAGCTAGCTCTCATAATTTTGCCATTTTTAGACAGTGAAAATATTTATCACATCAAACGTGTCAAGCCTCAAGAAAGGCGGCACATCTCCTTAAACATTACGAGACTATACTCTGCAAGTCAAAAACAAAGTCTTCACACAAAAATTTCGAGAAAATTTTCCAGTTCCCAAAGCGCAAATTAATAACTAAAATATGCATGGATTGTATTAAATAGGTAAGGGTGGGGGTAATGTGAAACTGGCAATATCTATGCCTGTTAGAAATAGGTGTTAAAAATGAAAAAAAAAAAAAAAAAAGATCAAATGTTATAAAAATGAATCAAAAAAAAAAAAAAAAAAAAGAAAAAAAAAATGAGGACCGCAAAGTGAAAATAGGATAGAGTTTTCTCCCTAATACAGGGGACAGACATTCTCTGCCCATGTACAGTAACGAAACACTTCCCTCTCTTTCCCTCTCCACCGCTTTGATTGGGGACAAAGGGAAATCTTGGGCACGAGGCGAAAGTGCCCTCTCGGCAGAAATTACAAGGGGTGTAATCACTTACCGATCTTCTTAATTCAGCCATTGCGATTGGTTAAAAGCGGAGGTGCGCCTTAAGCCGCCGTGGGCAAAGGCGAGTTGGCCCACGTTCGTTTTCACAGCTGTGCGAAGAGCTAAAATTGATGGAATTTGAAAGCTTTCTTTTGCTGTATTAGCGATGTTCGGCGGGGGGGGGGGGGGTCGATAAAGGTTGAAAATATGTTTTGTGCCCTATGGTTTTTTTTCTTTTTTTGAACTGAAATGCAAAATGATTTATTTTAACTATGTTTTTTTTCTTACAATTTTTCTGGGTGGGCCCGGCCCATAGTGAGGAGCCGCCCCTGAACTCAAGAACCCTGGACCAGAGAGGGAAAAATCTTAGGTCTAGGTATGCGGGATCATAAAATTTATTATGATACTACTTGTGCAAGGCTTAGGGCATGCATTATTATCAGCACTAGGCTTAATGCTCTGAATCTTATTAAATACCTGAATGGTGACAATGTCGCTGGCAAGGTAACATATGAGAATAAGGGACATAAGGATAAACTTACTCTTATGTCTGCTTACTTTCCTTTTGAAAAGAAGGATCCTCTCTCAGAGAAAATGAAAGTTCTTATTGTGCACTGTAAAAAAGCCTATAAGAAATTAATTATTGGTTGTGAAGCTAATGCTCACAATGTAGTTTGGGGCAGCTCAGACTGCAACAAACGTGGCGATAGCTTACTGGAAGACATCTTATTTTACAACTTATGCCTTCTTAACAGAGGCAATGAGCCGCTTACCTTTGTTATTGTGAATAGGAAGGAGGTCATTGATCTGACAACGTGCAGTAACTCTTGTGTTGATCAGGTTAAGGGTTGGAAGATGTCGGATGAAATTACTTTATTTGACCACCGGATAATTACTTTCTGTGTCACTGGTCTTACTAGACTAAGTGTCATTGGTAGAAATCCCCGGAACACTAAATGTGATTCTTACATTGAAGATTTGGAGTACTTTACTGGGGGTATCACTGGTAATTATAACTCGGTAGCGGATTTGGAGTTGTCTGTTGACCAGTTGCAACGTGCCATTCTCCTGTCTTACTACTAAAATTGTATAAGGCTACTGTTACTGACTCGCCAAGGCTAGTTCTTTAGTGGTCAAGAGAGCTCAGTAACTTATGTATGAAGTAAAGAAAGCTCTTTAACCCAGTTAAGAAAAATGGTGATTGGGATGCTTATAAATGTACCCTCACCAAGTATAATATCAGGGATTCAAAGTACAATTCCCGGAGGCAGTTCTGTGATAGCATTACTAATGTTTCTTCTACGGCAAGAATTACAAAATTCATGTCCAAGGACAAAAACAATGGCTTGAATACCATAAAGCTTTCAAATGGCAGCTTTACTGAATCTAGCAGCGATACCTGAGCAGAAATGCTAAAGGTACACTCTTCAGGTTCTAATGTTGTTGATAGCCCACTCCCATTGGTTACCATACCAACAAGCAGATGTGTTAAAAGCAAATGGGACTGTGCTAAGAGAATTGTCACATATGAGAGGGTTGTTTGGGCAATAAACTCATTCAAACCCTTCAAAACTCCTCGTCTGGATGGCATAGTTCCCTGTTCTTCTGCAGAAGGAACTAAGAGTTCTTGCCCCCATACTCTGCAGGCTTTTTAGAGCATGTATTGCCTTTGAGCATGTTCCAATCGCCTGGAGGCAGACTAAACTTATCTTCATCCCAAGATTTGGAAAAGATAATTATTATGAGGCTAAACATTTCAGACCCATTAGTTTCACTTCTTTTTTCTTAAAGGCTATTGAAAAGCTAATCGATTGACATATTAGGGAGACTGTGTTAAAATCATCACCTCTCTCCCTATTTCAACATGCCTATCAGCCCAGCAGATCTACTGAAACTGCTCTGTACAGCCTTTCCTTTATTTTGGTAAAGTCATTAAAAGACAAGGAAGTAGCCCTTGGCTGTTTTCCTTGACATCAAAGGAGCCTGTGATAGAGTCCTTGTAAGTACTATCTTGAAGGCCCTTGTTAAGAGAGACATTGACAGAACTATTGTTAACGATTAAAAATCTGTTGTCTTTTAGCTATGTTGATGTTTCTCTCTGTGATGAAACTCTTACTGTTCACACTAATGCTGGATGTCCTCAGTGTGGTGTTCTCTCACCTATCCGTTGGTGTCTAGTCGTTGATTCTCTGCTGGAAAGCATTACTCTTCTGGCCTTTCATGCATCATCTATACTGATGATGTCATTATTGAGGCTAGATTGAAGTTTATTGAGACTGTCTTCCCCCATTTTATTACAGGGATTAAAATGTGTGGAAAGATGGTGTCAGTCTGAGGGTCCCTTTGTAAATCCTCATAAAACCACTATGGTTGCTTTCACACATGAGAGAGCAATCCAGGTGTGTGATAATAAGTTATTCGGAAAAACTCTAACTTGTTCTGATAAGGTTACCTTGGGTGTACTTTGACTCCAAGTTGAACTGGAAAAAGCATCTTACTTATAGTCTGAATAAGGCAAGTAAAGTGTTTTGGTCTTGTAAGAGAGTTATTGGGAGAACTTGGGGCTACATCCCAAAGCTGTCAATTGGGTCTATAGGATGGACATCTGCCCAATCATTACCTATGGATCCATTGTCTGGTGGTCTAGAACCAGGCTAGATACTGCAAAAACAGAGCTTAATAAGCTGCAAAGGATGGTTTGTGTTGCCATGACTGGATGCATTAAGACTACGCCTACTGCATCTCTTGAACTGCTAATAGGTTTATGTCCTCTCTATATGCATATTGAAGCTGAGGCTTTTATGTGCATGGAAAGGCTTAAGCGCTCAGGTCCCTGGAAGTCCTATTCTGGGTATCTTTCCTGGAAGATCTTTGATGGGAATGTGAACTTGGGCATCCTTTTTCTGGCCGGCCAAGCGATGACATGTGCAATGACTATGCTTTTGACAGGCCCCACACAATTATCTTTCCTTCTCAAACTGACTGGAGAGATACCCCCTTTACACCGTAGTAAAAGTTGAACTCTATGGTTTACTGACGGTTCTAAAATAAACAAGAGCACAGGTGCTGAGGCTTTCTGTTCCAGCGATGGTATTGAATACTCTTGTCCGCTGGGCAGGTTCACTACTGCCTTTCAGGCTGAAGTTTATGCCACTTTGATGTGCTGCATTATGTGTTTGAATCAAAGCTACAGAAATAGATGTGTTCACAGCTGCTCTGATAGTCAAGCTGCCTTAAATGCCCTAAATAAAGTGGTAATAACATCCCACATTTTCTGGGAATGCTATAATCTGCTTTGTGCTCTTGCAAAGCTGAACACGGTCACTCTCTTTTGGGTACCTGGGCACTCAGGTGTCAAGGATAATGAAATTGCTGACCACCTTACTAGGAAAGGTTCTGAAGATCCTTTTAGTTGGTCCTGAACCAGTAAATGGGATTTCAAAGAATCTCATTAGGACTGCTGTTTTTGATTTTTTAGGGAAAAACAGCATCATAACTGGCGTAACTTGGATGAGCAACGTCAGCCAAAGCAACTTAAAGGTGGGTGCTCTAGTGTTAGGGCAAAAGAGCTCTTAAAGTCTGAATAAGAAATAGTATTAGGAAGGCTATTGGTCTTCTTACTAGTCATTGCACCTTAAAGTGACATCTCCCCATAATGGGTGTCAGTAATAATCCAACTTGCAGGGGTTGCCTCTTTCATGAGGAAACTGTTGCTCACTTCCTATGTGATTGTGAAGGGTTTTCTGCCTATAGGTTTGAACACCTAAAGGTCGTCATTTGCTTGAACCTTGGGAGATTCATGACCAGGGTTGCCAGATTTAAGAACTGTAAATACGGGACAGGCTCTTGGGGAGGGGGGGGGGGAGATTGAGAGATGAAGTCTAAAGTTTGAATTTTTGCAATCTTGACTTTGATATTAAACGTTTCTCACAAATTCAAATGAAGAAAAAAAAAACACAATGATCATATGAATAAAAACTACATTCTTTACCATTGCATGGTTATTTTTCGTCCTGAATATTGATGGGGAAAGGTTTTCCGCTAATTATTGTGAAAATTCGTGTTTCTATGTCGTTAACCCCCTTTTTCCTGACGCAGGCCCGTCGTTTTAAATTTTGCCAGGGGGGGGGGGGTAGTAAATTATACCAAATTTCAATGTAGATTATACCAAAAAAAGCAAAAGCCACGTCTACTTATATGTAAATACATTAATTTCCAAAACCAGGGGGTGGGGGGGATTGACCACCCGTAAAGATGTCCCAAATGACGGGGTGTCCCAAATGACGGTCTTGCGTGAAAGATATAATAGTCGCTTCTACTGATGATTAATGTTTAGTATGTACCCTTTCAAAAAGCTAGACGTAGTACCAATGGGGAAATTTGAACGCAAAATAACTTTAAGGAGTCATTAACAAAAATTTTGATTACAATTGAGCAGACATAGAATTAAACCTTACTATTTGAACTCACTGCAAGAAGTTAACCTAAAACAAATTAAAAAAATCAGTATTCAATATTTTTTGGGGAAAAACTGTACAGTTTTGTCAATATTATAACATGATAACACTGGTCGACAGTGGTTCACTAACAACAACCAAATTATTATTTTTATTACGTATTCATATAGTTATTTAAATACCTGCAAGTAAAAAAGTCCCACCACGTCTCAATTTTCCGTAATAAAAAAAATAATTTTTTACTAATTTTTATGATTTTCGCACCAAAAGCCTATTTTTTGAGGGAAAAGGAGCACAATATTCAATCCTAAATTTTTTTGGAGGTGAAGGGAGACTCAAACTCCGAAATCATGACCACCGATATCAAAAAGGGGGGGGGACAAGGGGAGTGTATCCCCTCAAAATATGCAAAAAATCATGAAAAAGTATCTTTTTATTCTGGTTTCTTTAATATGACGTTTTAAATTTATTTTCTGGTGTAAAATCAGAGTATAAGACCCCCTTCTATTATTCCTATGCCCAAAAAAATTTTCGCGCTGTAAAATAAAATTTGAAAAAAAAAAAAAAAAAAAAAAAAAAAAAAAAAAAACGATCTTAAGACTGACACACGCTTCATCAGTATCACGCATCACGTAGTATCAGAGGGGGCGGGGAGGGGGGGGGCTTTCGGCAAAAAGTGGAGAGTGATGGAGAGGAAAGGGGCTATATTATTTGGATTTTGGAGATAATTTTACATAAGAACCAGAAAGAATACGCCGTCTTTCTGAAGACCTGCCATGTGTCTCGCATTTAGCGTGCGACAGTCATAAAATCGGTTTTTAATTTTTTATTTATTTATTTTTTTTACAGCGCGAAAATTTTTTTGGACGTAGGAATCATAGGAGGGGGTCCTATCCTCTGATTTTACATCGAATTTTTTTTTAAACGTCATTTATAAAAAACAAGAATTAAAAGATCTTTTTTGTTGATTTTTTGCTCATTTTTAGGGGGTACACCCCCCTAAGAACCCCTTCTTTGCTATTAGTGGTCATGATTTTGAACTTTAAGTCTCTCTTGAAACTTCAAAAAAAGTTTGGAGTTAATATTATGATCCTTTCGTCTTGAAAAAAGGAGTGTTTGATATGTTTTTTCAGTTATGTTCAGTACTTTTTAGAAATTCATAACAAAAAAACTGTACGTGCTGCAGCTTTTTTACTATTATTTTTGAATTCTACACTGCAAAATTAGTCAAAAACAGTTAATTTCATCTTTGTTAGGGAAAAAAAGTGAAAATTTGTCGACTAGTGTAATTATTCTTATATAGCCTCAGAAAATTCCTTTTTTTAAATCATAATTGCTACTAAATTTTACTGCTGCAATAATTCTTTCTAAGATTTGATGGTCTTTAGGATGCAATAAAACTCACTGTAATTTATATTTCTGTCGCTCATTGCAAAAATTATGCATCTTCAAGTTTTTAAAACGTGTATTTGTTTGCTAAATGGAATAACATTTAGTGACATCTTCTAGGATAAAAGTGAAGCAAATTTCAAGATTGAAATTGATTGATTGAAAAAAAAAAATCTAGCGACTAATAGAAGCTAAAGACAGTATATTTCTCAAAAAAATTTAAAAATTAAGAAGAGTTTTTTATACAATAAGTCATAGTAAAATCATTTACACGGAGATACACCACTGTTACGATGAACGTTTCTTGAATTGATTGTCACAATTTCTGCTCTAAATTAATAGAACACTAACATTACTTCAGAGCATGAAAATATTATAATTCAATCAATTTTCTTATCACTCTATTTCACATTTCTTGTTTTCCTTCATTTTTTTCTGAAAATAATATTTTGTTTTGTAAAATGCTGCTTCTAGTCAGAATACGGGACTTTAGCCGTCCCGTATCAAGGTTCCCTGGGACGCGGGACAATATTTCAAAAAACGGGATTGTCCCTTGAAATCTGGGACGTCTGGCAACCCTGTTCATGACATTCCTGTTAGGTGTTTGCTGAATTTTGCTTCAGCTACTGGTCTATTTTGAGGCTTCTGTTTGGGGCTAGTATAATAGACATCTGGTTGCAGTGCTTGGTTCGTTTGAACCCCCTTTTCTCTTATTTCATTCATTTCATCTATGTGGTTACTTTAAAACAAGGTTGGCAAGTTTTTAACAGTCAGAGGTTTTATCCGGTTTTAACCGTGGTTTTTACCGTCATGTCAAAAACCCCTTTTTGACATGGTTTTTGACATAATTGTCAAAAACTTAAATTTCTGTCCAAAACATGTTTAATTTTGATATTGACAATCAAAATACATTTTCAAATGAATTTTACAATTTCTGCTTTCAGACACTGAAGTAAACTTTTGCAGTTTTAGGTTATTAAAATAAAGTGTAATAAGCAATCCTAAACATATTTGAAGGGCTCGGGAGTAAATAATGGTAACTAGCATTTTAAAAAATCAAACATATGGCTTTTGAATATAGCTTTATTGCTTCGAGAAATTACTGTAACAGGTTTTTTATTTTAAAAATGAATTGGGTACATTAATTAAGTGCTGTGTGTCTTGGGTTTACTTAATAAATTTTTACAAGTGATTTTTTTTTAATTTTAATTTGAAATAGTCCGATTTTTAGAATTTGTCAGGTACCATTATATTTACTCCCGAGCGCTTCAATTGGGATACTACAAGATGCTTACATGTGGAAAATAAAATAAATGAATGTGCTACTATCATTATAGAATAAAAATTAATCATAAATAACAGTATATTAAAACGTAAACCTAATTACAATTTATAAATTTTGGAGGCAGAAATTACATAGTGCACATTTGCCTGGTATTATTTGTACACTTACATACATAAAAATAAACCATCTTAAGTTAACAGTTACTTAAGGAATTTAATCCCAATCTAAATTGTTTTTCCCGTGGAGCATGCGGTAACAAAAGACCAGTTTTGATGGTTTTTGAACGCCAAGTCTATTTTTGAGTTCAGAATGTATGAGAGAGTCCAAAACTGGAGAAGATTCTCGCGATAGACGCTGAGCTACATGGGCTGGAATGTAATTGTACCATCAGCTGTACAAATTCGGCAGAGATGTTGCTTTTTTTAGACCTTTCTACTATGACATAACAAGTTAATTTAAAAGAATGAGAATTAATTTTCATTAAATTTATTAATTTAATTTTTATTAAACTTGACGGATAAGATAACTAATTGATAGTTTTTAATCATTTAAACAAAACTTCTTCAAAAACTGGATTTAAGTTTCAATATTTGTAATTTTTCACTCCATAACAAATTAATTTAAAAGAATGAAAAATAATTCTCATTAAATTTATTAATTTAATTTTTATTAAACTTGATTGATAAGATAACTAATTGATAGTTATATAAACATTTAAACAAAACTGCTTTAAAAGCTGGATTTAAGTTTTAATATTTAACTTTTTTCACGGCAAAACAAGTTAGTTTAAAAGAATTAGAAATAATTTTCATTAAATTTATTAATTTAATGTTTATTAAACTTGATTGATAAGATACATAAATTTTTACTTAATATTTTTCAGGATGAGAAACCTTATATGTTTATAAAAAATCTCAATAACCATTGTATTTGAGTTTTAGACAGGTTTTTGACATGTCATGTCAAAAACCCAACCCTGCTTTAAACTCCTATTATTTCAATCATTATAATATATCATTTGACCTGTGGGTCATTATAAGCTTTTTTCTCATTTACGAGCAAAAGTTCTGAAATATTAAAAATACATTTTTAACGTTTACATAATAAATTGTTTTTCGCATATATTTTCAGTTTTTTTTATTGCTCACTCATTAATTACTGTGTTCTAAAATTTAAAAAAAAAATCGTTTGAACTTAGTGGTAGATCTGCTTGTTCCACTTATGGCACAAAACACACTGCAGGTTATATACACTTATTGGTATAATTACATAATACATATATGCTTTGTGCCATCAGTGGAACAAACAATTAAAACAACAGTTAGCTGCAAATTTTGAAGATTAATATTTTTCTCTATTTTTCCTGAAATCAGGGCTATTAAAACGTATCACATGATTTTTTTCATGAAAATATGAAAAATTGTGCAGTGAAGGATTGAGAAAATTGAGTTGATAAAATATTTAAAAGCATTGTATTAGCTTTTCAAAATTTTTCAAACACTGAAAATGAAGTTCTTTCAAGCACTTTTCAAAGATTTTTCAAAAGCGTACAAACGCTATTATTAAGCAAGAACATATAGATAGATAAAGGAGGTTACTTACTTGAGCCAATGAGCAGATTCATCTGTTATTCTCCTCAAAAATGCATCTTGTAGCAGAAATATTCAAATATCACATTTGCTAGCCACAAGATACACATTTGAATATTAGGTGAAGTGCTACGATGCACCTGGACAGAACTAAGTTGAGAAGACTACAATGACAAGCAGATTTTCACACCGGGGGCAATTCCACCAGCTGGCTACACGATTATACTTTCATGCAGAACACAAAACTTGACTAAACGTATTGAAAATTTAACACTTTAATAATCAATAAAAATGTATTCTGAAAGCAAAATAAATACCTAAAAGAGCAACTAATTGAAGTCATTGATCAGATGTAGGATACCTTTTCGAAGTAAACTAAGATCATTTCTGGAAAAAAATGGGTAGCATCCAAGTGCTAATTAATATTATAAAACCTGTGCAAAATTTTATCATAGAAACAGGAAAAAAAGTCAACTTATTATTACGCACATGCACAGAATTCAAGAATTGCCAGTTCGATTCTAAATAAACTTTAAGAAGTATATTTTCTGCAGGTTCCCATTTACAAACGCAGACCACGAGACGATGGGACCACAAAGGATTTTTTTTTTTTTTAAATTGGTCCAGGCGTTTTCAAGTAATCTTATAACATACAAAAAAAAAAAAAAAAGAATCTTACGAATTGTATAACCTCCTCCTTTGTTGAAGTTGGTTAAAAATGAAGCAAGGCATTTTCGCTCAATATAATGAGAACAAAATACAATGCATGATCCGAGAAAGGAAGCAAGCATGGCAATATCTAAATCTTGTTATAAACCATAGCTAACATGTACAAAATTCTATTAAAGTCAGCAAAATATTGTCTTATTGGAAGCCGTGTCCTCTCAATTAATAATGCATTATTAGCGTTTTTAAAAACTTGTGTTCTTTCATGTGAATTACAATATAAATTTTTCACTTCAAATTAAAAAAATATATTTATTACTTACTACGAATGTATTTCTTAAAAGAAGTCATGGGTGAATCGTGAATTTAGCTTTCAATAGGGAATGAAACCTGAGTAGGTTATAGAGATATGTAAACACATTTACTATTTATTAAACCTTTCACAATTTAAAATTTTGCTAATAACTTTTCACAAATTTTAGCATTTCTGCTAAAGAAGTGTTAAGCTCAGCTTAACCCTGACCCATACAGCAATGCTCTGGACAGAGTTGAAGTGAAATTCCTAGAGTTAATGGAAACCCCCTTTCCCTGAAGGTTTTGAGCAGTTTTGCCTCCCCTAGCAGTTTTGCCACCCCGGACAAAAATGCAAAATGCCGCCCCTTTCCACGATTAAAGTCTGAAAAGCAATAAATGTTGCTAAAAAATGTACAAACCAATAAATAGATAATAGGAATTAAAAACAGCTGACAAAATAAAATCTTGTATTCAGGGTTGGATTTAGACCAAATGTCGCCAGAAGCTATTTTAGATATTGGGCCTCTTTTGTAGTCGGGAAAACTGCTGTAGGCAGAACAGGCCATTCTTGTCATTTATGTCTTTTTTTTCGCTGATGCAGAACTTCATATATATATATATATATATATATATTTACTTTTCGTTTTTTACACTTCGTGCTCTCTTTATTCTTTTTTTTTTGTTTTTGAATTTACCCTTGAGGGAGGATGAGTATGATTAAAGTAAAGCGATGACTATTTTTAATGAAGTATAGAATATACGCGATTTTAGAGGGCTCGGGAGTTTCTCCCCCGAGGAAAATTTTGAAAAATAAACCTAAAAATGTTGCATTTTGGGGGTAATTAAGATTACAAAAATAACAGGAGAAAAATAGGCAAACAATACCTTTTAAAAGTTATAATTTCTTTTGCAAATTAAAATCAATCTAAGTAAAAATTGCTTGGGGTAGTGGTTCTATAAATCAGTGACATCAATCGACAAGGAATAAGAGCTTGGAAGGAGAAAAGAGAACTCACACCAGCTTTTGGTGTAAAGTTGGTTTTTCTCCAATCCACCGACTAATACTAACTGTATTAAATGCAAAATGATCAATAAAATAAAATGCATAAAATGATTTAAAGGTAATGGTTTGAAGATTTTTGATTTAGAAAACAGAAGAGTAACATCCCGACATTCTGACACTTGATAAGAAATAAAGTTACTGCACTTTTCAAGAAGTTTCAAAGAATAATTTAATTATTTTCAAGACCTCAAGAATAATTATATTTAAGGCAATTTATTTGCACATTCCAGCCTCTGACATTTTTATGCTTAATTGCCTAATTTCACATATTGCAATAACTTTAAAAGAAACGTGTCTTCAGTTAAGAAGCAGATATTACTAAAGATTTCTCACTTCAACATTTTTTTTGTTTAGTCACAAGAGAGCAGAAAAAGAAAAACAACAAGGATAGTCTGGTATTTTTTTCTCGTGCTAAAAGAATGTGGTATAGATAAAAGCGAGCAATAACAAAAAACTTCCAAAATACTAAATCCGAAATTAAATAAATAGCAAGATATGAAACATGTGAATCACAAAAATTTATCTCAAGCACTATGCTACAGAAATGCGAAAATCATGAGTTTTACATTTTTGATGCAGTAAACATTAAGAAGCTGAATTTGATACTTTTTTTTAGAACTTTCAAGCTTTTCACGCATTTGGAAACAAATTTTACTTTTTCAAGTACTCTTTTTTTTTTCTTCAGGAACGAGTAATGTTTTTTTTTTTTGGGGGGGGGGGGGACTCCAACAAAGGGAAGACCATTGTTTGTTTAGATTGTAGGTATATGCAGCCCTGTTTATATTAATTAAAGCTATAAATTTAAAAGAAACAAAAAAGAAAACAAATACCACAATGTATTTAGCAGTGACCTCAAAAAAAAAAAAAAGGAAGAAAAAGAAAGTTAGGACGGGCTTTGCGTATTTTCTACACATTGTGTGTGTTACACGTTACATACACACATTGAGTGCATGTGAGTCCTAAAACTATATAACATGTCTAAAGTTTTTAAATGTATTTATATAAGATACAATCAATTATCTGAAGTTCATAAAATAATCATTTAAAAAAATGCAGTTAAACAACACTTGTATCTGATGCACTTTTATGAAAACTTAATGAGAGATTAATAATTTGCTTGCTATATCAGAAATACCGGGTAAAGTATTGTTGTAAATGGATCGTTATGCAATGGTAAATGTATTGTAGGAGTATCAAGAAGAAAAAAACCAAAGTTTTTTTTTTTTTTTAATTCTTTTTGACTTTTTAACCTGTAAAATTTGAGTCAGGGTTGGAGTTTTGGACGTTCAAAAGTGGTTTTGGACAGGACAGGTGGGTTTTACTGTCCAAAACTGTCGAAAACTGTCTAAAAGTGTCTTAAACTGTCCAAAAGGTGTCTTAAACTGTCTAAAGCATAGCAAAAGGGTTTTAAGCTGACTAATTTCTATTAGCTGTAATATTGATAATACATACATCTTAGTTTCTTAGTGTTAATTAGTTGTAATTAATTAAAATTTGACAATATTTAATTATATTAGTGATTTTAATGTAGGTTAAAAAATGAACAATTTACTCATAACTCCACTGCATAAAAATTTCATAAAATAGGAATTGGTAGTACTGTCAAAAAAACACTCTTGAAGCAGATAATTTCAGCTCCATTTGTAACTCAAAACTCCGAAAACTCCTTGGCATAATTCACTCAAAACTCCGAAATCGTTTAGGGGTAAATACGGCAGCTAAACTGGTCATGTGCTATCGGATGTTAAGAGGACCAATTGAACCAGATTACTAATGTGTACATATGTATATACATATTGTTTTTAATTGTACTACTTTTAAATTTATTCCTAATATTTTATGAAATAATTAAATATTCAGTAAATGTCGCTGTAACATTCTCAAATGTTGTGTATCTTTTTAATTAGTTGCAAAACTGATTTTTTGCATTTAAGTCGATTATTGTACCTTTTGAACACCCTCATTTGCATCTATATTTAAAAGAAGTTTAGCTAGTATTAAAAATAAAATAATATAAACTTATGAGAACTAATTCATTTTTTAATGAAGAATAGTAACTTCTAAGTAGCTAGATTAGTATCAGCTGAAAATCTTATATATGTTTTTATGTACATATTTAAATGTTTACATTAAATAAATTAAGTCTTAACTTCAAGTATAATTTTGTGCTTTTGATATTTGTTCAAAATATAAAATTGTACTAAAAATGTAGTTTTGGACAGTTTTTGACACATGGGTTTTGGACAGGACGGTTTAAACCATGGTTTAAACCATGGTTTTTACCGTTCTGTCCAAAACCTTGCCAACCCTGATTTGAGTCAATTTTGAATCAATCTGTTCAGCTAATTCATGACTTGGCTGTGATTATTTTCATTGGAAAGTGTTTTTAAAGTCAGTGTTTCTGAATTTTGCTTTTTAAAATATTACAATCATGTATTATTTTGTTTTTTTAAAAACGATGCCTTATGTCTCTTCGCATCAAATGTAAGTATCTATGCATGCATATTTTATTAATATTTATCTTTTATTCATTCGGCAAAATGCGGTAAATTGAGATTTTTCCCCCTCCCCGTTCGGGGCACTCTGGTTTTCTACCAAGAATTTCAAAACATTAACATACTTTAAAAAGTTGTCTAATGTAGTTTGTTTTTTACAACGTCTCCATGAACAATCATAGTTTCTAAAGATTTGTTTATAGTTTATAAATATATATTCGTTTATTTTAATAGGCTATGTTGAAACAACTAAAATGTTACGTTGAAGTGAATACATTTGAATAACACGTTTAAACACCGCTACATTCATACCTTTCAGAATTCAGAAGCACAAAAAGAATTATGTTTGTAAAATTCGTTCATACTTTTCTTTCCTTGAAGAAAACATTTTTGCCCAAATATAACTTTATTTCAACCCAATTATATTCGAGTCCAAATGCCGCCCCGGACAGGGGTCCGGAATGTTCGGCGCTAGGGCCGCCCCTGCTTCTCTTAACTTGCAATAAAAAAAAATTCTATAAGATATGCACATACATTAGCATTATAAGTGTATGTCCTGTAGTACAGTAAATCCTTTTTCATAGCGGAAAGTGATTGTAATACCGGTATACCAAATACTAGTGCGTATTTGGAGCTATTTTTCAATTTCATAGTACTGGTATTTTCTGTATAAGTTGCAAAGCATAGTTTCGGTATTAGCTGCCAATAACAAACAGCTTTAAAAAGAGTTTTTATCTATTTTTATTTTTAAAGTGCATTTTAATTTCGATGAGGCAGCACCAAATCAATCTACTGATACAAATATTTAATTTTAAAAGCACAAATAAATAGAATTCAATACATTAAAAAAATGTCAATGAAATTTTGAAAGGATGGCCCAGGAGGCCTAACAGCACGAATGGCGTAAAATTTTAGAACCAATATACTTTAAACCCTGGGAATTTGCTTCTCGTGGTTTTTTTTTTTTTTTTTTTTTAATTTTAAATTATATTTTTTTTCTTAAATTTTTAAAGCTAAACTTTGGCTAAATTAGGGGCCAAAAAAATACTCCACCCCCTAACATTTGAACAAGAAGAATCATGTTGTATTTCTTTTATATAATTAGAACAGGAGATATAAGCGATTCTAATTGAGCCCACTTTTTGGGATCAACTCAATTTGGTTGGCCTTGAATAAGCTAACTTGATTCGCTGAAGTGGAGTACGAACAGGAAAATTTGATTCAGTGGTGCAAATTTTAAATTTTGGAGGGGGCCAATATAAATAAGCTTAAGATCCCCCCTCCCTTTACTTTCTTTTACATTATGGAAGTAAGTATTGGATTTGTGAAAATTTTCAAATTTTGACGGATTTGCACGATTCTATTTCGATTATTTTTAGAAAATGTCTCTGTATGCATGTCTGCTGCTCTGTTTGCATGTGTGTGACCAGTTTTTTGTGGCTTCTCTATAGGAAAAACTACTGCATAAAATCAAACACAACATGATATACATATATGCCCCCATGTGAACTCGTGTCCATTAAATTCGGGAAGAAATTCCTCCAAGGGGGGTGGGGCAATCTCACGTTTTCTAAACTTTGGTCGACTATTATACCTCAGGAAATAACTGTCAGAATCTAACAAAAATTGGTCCACAGGTAGAGCACATATCAAGTGCAGGTACTGATTCAATTGTGGTGTCAATTTCTCAAACGGAGGTCGAGCAATCCAACATATGTTCTCATTACTTATGATTGCTATATCTCGAGATGTAATGAACAGAACAAAACAAAAATTGATCCGCAGGTACATCTTAAAGCGTACAAAAACAGATTAAATTTTGGCATTAGCAGCTTTAAGGGGGTGGTGCAATCAAACACTCTTTTTTTCATCATTGCAACTGCTATATCTTGAGAAATATTGTTGTGATTTAAATGAAATTTGGAATAACAGTTTGGATACACGGAAACAAGACTCAATTTGATTTTGGCACCAATCCATTCAGGGAGGGTTGGGGAATATTCGTGATTTTTATTCCTGTTTTATCAATAAATTATTGGTTGTTGTTGTTGTAAGTAAGTCTATTTGATTACTATTTCACTCTTGAAGCTAAGATGACATTCTTTTTACTGCACAGTAAAATTCTAAGTTAGTGTCATAGGTAAAACAAGTGTTAACTTTTGGCTTTTCTAAGTATAGCTAATGTAAAACTTAATACTTTCAATGACTTAAATCTTCATTTGTTGCCATCTTGTATTTGCTTTTAAGTAAAATAATTTAAGCAGGGCTCGCAGTAGACTTTTTCAAAATTTTAGGAACATTTTGACAAATTGTAGGGGAAATTTACAAATTTATTCAACTACAAATATGTACCTGATAGCAGTTTATTAATTTATGCTCGAAAAACCAAACTGAATATACATTTTATTTCTTATAACGTAAATTACAACCTTCAAGTACTTTCACAAAAAAAAAAATAAAAAAGTGTCAAAACAGAAGAGAAATGCTAATATTTTATCCAAATTATAAAACATATTCATAAGCCAGAAAGCACGTTATTTTGCAGTCTCGTTTTCAAAATTTTCACTTTCAAAGACAGGCAATTCTGAGTTTTTACCAGCTGAATTAATTGATCAGCTTCTACACATATTTCTATACAACAGTTATTTCCATATTGTTTCAACAGCTTTTTGTAAACCTTATTTAACTAAACCTAGAGGTAATTTTTATTTTTGAACTTATTAATTTTTCTTATTTCAACAAATCTGCATATCTAGATTTTTTTTTTTTCTTTTTCTAATTAATTCCTTCACAAGTTTTTTTTCAATCATTTTTCTTTTCATCTATTAATACAGTACAGTTTATGAAGTTAATTCTTGTGCCCCAAAATATTCGATGTTACGAATTAAAAACCATCTTTGCATCACTAAACAATTTTTAGTCAAATTTTTATGCACCCCTCCCCCCAGTAGAGCAGCTAAAAATTCCTGGTGGATGCTCGCTGCAGCAGTGGTTGTAATTAGGAACAAATTCTTTTCTTTCAGTTCGTTTTGAAGAGGGAAGTCATGTGCCAGATGTTCTACGCTATCGACAATTTATAGAGAAACAAACTATAATTAGATACGATATCGTCTCAAAGCGACAGTACAGGGTTCCCACCCCTTTCTTAAAACGAAAAATAAGGACTTTCTAAGGACTTAAAGAAAAAAAATTAAGGACCTCGAAAGTACATATCAAATATACATACATTTTATCGGTTACATAAACACACTTTGGACTTCAAGACTTTGGCCTCAGAAAAATATTGCAAAAACATTTATCATTAAAATTCAAAGCTAAGACTAAAAAATAATTATTCTTAATTAGTTAAACCAAACGGATGTGATAAGTAAATATTTTCAGGTCATGCTTGAGAAATGAAAAGAATATTTTCCCAATATTGCTAGCAATTTTAAATCATTAAATTGTTAGCAAAAGTAAAAATTAAGGGCTTGGAAGAAATTTTAAGGACCTTGAGCCAAAAATAAGTACTTTTCAGGGCCCTTATTTTGAAAAATGAAAAATAAGGAGTTTCTAAGGACTTTTAAGGACCGTGGGAACCTTGCAGTAGGCTAAACTCAAGACACCCTATTTTTAATTTTTGCGGGGGAGGGGGGAGGTCATACTCTGTGCAAATCTCTACTAATAATAAAGCTGAAGGTGGGTCTGTCTTTCTTTCTGTCTGTCACGCGCGTAGCGCCAAAACCGTTCGGCCGATTTTCATGCCACTTGGCACAAAATTAGTTTGTAGCATGTAGTTTTGCTTCTCGAAGCGATTTTTCGAAAATTCCATTTCGTTCTTTTTCTATTCGAATTCTTAGCGGAAATTCGATGAAATAGGGAAGAAATATTTCATACACATTTTCAAGTCTTATGTCATTCGAAAGCTTGAAATTTTCTGCACAAAATGAAGATTTTTCGAAGTTTCTATGATCATCAGGAGAGCTGTAACAATTGTTTTTAGAATCCCGGAATTCAAGGCTTATCTTCAGTAAAGCAAGCCAAACGATTCTGCAATGGTTAATGAAATGAACTAGCTGCGTAGCCCGGCGTTGCACGGGCTGTAATGTAGTGAAGGCAGTTTGAGAAAACTACTCGCCACCAAGGCGGCTCGCCTTTAAAGAAATGAGGAAAGTTTAAACAGTTTACTCGCCGTCAAGGCGGCTCGCCTTTACAGTAGCCGAGGAAAGTTTCAATTCACTACTCGCCGCCAAGGCGGCTCGCCTTTAAAGTACCAAGGAAAAGTTTAATAAACTACTCCCCGCTAAAGCGGCTCGCTAAAAAGCTTTCCTGCATCAAAGAATCAATCGAATTATTTGCACATACTTCCTCAAAAATAAAGACGATGTCAAGTAGCGCATACTTAGCACTCTCCCTAAATAACAAATAAAATTCCTTTCCAAAAACAATTATTTCCAAACCGATTTCTTCCTGTAAAATTAATTGCAAAATTCTAAACGAAAAAGTTCTTTTAATATTTGGATCGCAGCCAGAAAAAGTCCATTCTAAAAACAGCAATTGCAATTTTATTTAAAAACACATTTTCAAAATGGTACCAGAGAAAAAATATGTCATTAATAATTAGAATAAAAACAATTGTTAGAATTTTGCTATAACACGTATTCAAAATGACAATGGAAAAAAATAACACTCTTTCATTTTAAAAAGTTCAAATTAATTAACGTTTTAATTTAGGGCCGAATTCAAGTGAAACACCATAGCAATCGCTTCGAGGCGTTTGCATATTGCAACCGCTACTGTAAGTCGAATTCAAGTGAATTCGTTTCACTTGAATTCAAATTTTGGAATTTGCGATTGCAGTGGTGAGTTGCGATCGTCCGTGTTTCACTTGAATCCCTGCCTTAAAATCGCAACGGAAAGAAAAATATCTTGGAACTTTAAATAGTTCAATAATTTAATTAACGTTTTAATTCAAAATGGCAACGGTAAGAAAAAATGTCTTGGAAGTTTAATCATTTATTAGGCTTAATCGCTTTAAATTTGACTACTTATTAATTGATATCTTCGCTAATTAAAATCGTATAATTATATAGATTGAAACTAATGAAGCTTGAAAAATTACCTATCTATCGGTACCTGGTTCGACTTTTAGTTCATTGGCGTTCAGGAGAAAGAAGCGTGACATAGAAAGATAGTTAGAAAGAAAGATAGTTAGAAAGATACTCAGTTTTTAATATAAGTAGATTATTTTATCAACGGAAATCAACTTTTAATGTTGTTACCATGGTTACGTTTTTATTTCGTTTATTTGTTTTGTTCTTTTTCCATTAATAATTTAAAAAATGTATTTGTTTTTGTAGCAATCCAAACTCCAAGCCTTATTAAAATTAGTCAAATGAAATATAATAAAATCGTGATAAGATGGCCCCTTCAATCAAATGAGAAATCGAGTCCTTTCTTTGAAAAAGGTAGAGAAGGAAGAAACTGACGCGTACCATTTTTGCGAGTTTAGAGATATTTTGGCGATCTGACGAGTTGTGTAGAAGAGGGAAACATTGTTTAACCAAAATGAGGTCAAAAAAGAAACAACATGATAGTAAACCATTCTAAATTTATCGTCTGGCAAAACATATTTTATTTCCTTTTTTTTATTTCAATATAAATTGCAGTAAATGGCTTGAGTAAATGAGTTTGGCTTTTAATTTATCATTTGCTGGTTGATGTTTGCCGATGTTTTTTGTTTTTATTATCATGGTGAAGAATAATGCACGAAATTTCTATTATATTGTTTTTGAAGTTAGGAAAGAAAACTTTCTTCTTCTTTTAAACTTTGGTAAGATTTCTGTTGGTTTCTGTGAGCAGCAAAATTGTTCTTATTTTCTCTTTTGGCTTATTTTTGTGCACCTTCCCTTGAGGTTGCATTCGAATTTCCCCAAGGGGTTTTTTACCCCTTTTATGGGGTAAATCAGTGTTAATTTCAATGCACACAAAAGTGATATGAATTGGCGCGACCACTTGGCGAAATATCGCCAAGCTTTTAGTCGCCAAGTGTTTGACGCCAATTTGGCGACAAATTTGGCGAAAAAATTTATTTTTTCACTTGCGTTCAATTTGGCGCTATTGGCGATATTTTGCGAAAAATCCACTGAATGATGTTAAAATCGGCGATATTTAGGAGATTAATCATTGTAAAAAAATTTTTTGCATTGTTTCGTGGCAAACTAGGGACGTAAATGTTTGAATTGTTATCTTGCTCACTCCAAGCACTATTTTAGTACTTAAGGCATCTCCTAAGAAATTTACACGTAAAAGGAAGTCGTGTGGGGTTCATGCCAAATTTTTATATCATTCTTTGAAAGAATTATAGTTGAATTATAACGAAAATAGAGTATTTTTTCTGCTATATCAATTTTTTACAAATGAATTTTTAAGTTTATACCACGGGCAAAGCCGTGCGGGTACCGCTAGTTATACATAAAAGCAACCAAAGCCACAGCCATTTATTTGTTAACACATTCATTTCTCTAAATCAGAGGAAGAGGGGCAATCTCTCCTTCATGATTATACAATATGACTGGCCTGGTTATCTTACTACAGTTCAGTCTTAAATGTCGTATTGTTGCCTTGAGGAGATGAAATGAAAAAATATCATATAATGACTTTTATTAAACTACGACCTACGAGACTACGAGGGTTGTTTTTTTTTTTCAACCTCCGATCGGCTATAAAAAATATACGGATTCAAATACAAAAAATATATTATAATCAAAAGTAATGTACAATGCTCTACAATTCTCTACATAAGCAGCTTGACGATTGAAGCATTTGTTATATCTGTGAACAAGCTTTATAATAGCCCTTGTAAAAGGTTGTCGCCAATGACTAGAAGTGAGTTGTGACGGTATCTTTGAGTTCCACGCCACTTTGGAAGCACGATGCCTTTCCAGACCCCTAGCAGGGGTCTCCAAGTTCCTGCTTCAGTTCAGGGAACAGATAGAAGTCACTTGGTGCTCGGTCGGAACTTTATGGTGGGTGTTTAAAAATGTCCCATTGAATGCATGAAATTGCTGTAGGAACTGTTGAATTACACAAGCCCTATGATGACGGGCATTGCAATACCCCCTGCTTTGGGGCATGGCAATGCCCATCACCCCTGCTTGAGATCTGGAATGGCAATGTGCTCCTAAAGCGGTGTGGAACCCAAAGACAACGTCACAACTCACTTCCAACATTGGCGGCAACAGCTTACGAGGAGGCTACTATAAAGCTTGTTCACAGACATAACAAATGCTTCAATCGTCAACTGATTAAGTAGAGAATTGTAGAGCATTGTACCTTACTTTTGATAATAAAATTTTCTTTGTATTTGAATCCGTTTATTTTTTATAGCCTATCAAAGGTTGAAAAAAAAAAAAAAAAAAAAACAGCCCTTGTATTATAACACTATGGATAACCAATGATAAAAATTTCTTAAAATAGTTAATTAACATCAAATGCAATTGCATTGCCTACACTAGAATTTAAATATTTTTGGTTGTTCCAAACTGAATAGCATAAATACGTTTTAAAACATTTTTTTCCCCAATTTATTGCAAGTTTTTTTTCTCTAGAATTATTTAAAAGTATTTTAATTATTAATATAATACCAATGAAATACTAAATTAATTTTCTGAGTTAATTCTCATAATTGTATTATGCACACAATTATATTATTTTTTAGCATATTTTTTGATATCCAGCAATTTTTTCTAGATTTTGCCAGTATGCCTCAGCAAAAATACCCTTTTGTCAGCAAAATGATCAACCCTAATTCTGTGCAATAGTTATTTCCATAATGTTTTAACTACAGTAGCATTCTTCAGCTTTTTTTATACCCTACTTCATTCGACGTAGAAATATTCATACGTTACACTCATTAATATTTTTGTTGTTTCCTCAAATCTGCAAATCTAGATTTTTTTTCTTTCCTTAATTAATTTTGTTTCAAGTTATTTCCTTGTAATATTTCTTTTTATCTATTAATACAGTAATGGTCAGCCAACAACTCCTGTAGTTAAGCTGTGTTATGAATTGAAAACCATCTTCCCATCACCAAAAAATTTTTAGTTTGAAATTTTCATTTTTCCCGTCATGTTTTCGAATGTTTTGTAAGAAAGTAAATACGATTAATTTTCCCTTTTGCCACAGCTTTATAAATTTTATTAACTGCTCTTAATGCACTTTTCAAAATTTTACAATTAATTTTTAAAAAACCTTAAATTATATGTTAATTATTTGGTCTGTCTTATTTACCAGAAACGTTCCCTATGCATAAGTTCTTCACCCTCACAACAATCTTTTGATTTGAAACCAGTAGTGTAATCTTTATTTATAGTCAAAAGCCCACATATTTGCTGTTCAACTGAGGGAGAGGAGAAATCTGCGAAAAATGCTGAGACATCCGAAAAAGCCATTCAAAACCAAAGAGAAAGTCAACCTTTGATAACCAATCTGATATTTCTCATCAGGATTCGTAGAATGGATAACAGCAGCTACACAAAAGAGGCATTAAGTCATGACCGTCAAAATTTAATTTTAAGTAGAAACGCCATACCGTTTAGTAGACAGCACAGTGGGACTCGGTTGAAGAAATTAAATCAATGTATTTTGATACCAGTGCTGAAAATAGTGGTAGCCTTAAGGAAACCTGCATTGTTCCAGAAATATCTTTCGTATTCAGCATGTTGGCACTGTATCTTAGAAGTTTATTTAAAAGCAGTTTTTTGTTGCAAAATGGAGGCATCCGCTGGTCTTCAAGCAAATATTTAAAAAAATTTTTAACCTAAATACAGGGTTGCCACAGGAAAAATTCATCAAAAAAGTAGCAAAAGTAGCCAAAAACTTATAAAAAAGTTGCAAAAAAGTACTCCCAAAAATTAAAAAGTTGCAAAAAAGTAGTCTCTTTTTTTTTTTTTTTTGCTCACTTTCTTTTGTTTTAACATTTTTAAATTTTCTTCCCTAACCTTAGCTACATTTTTTTATTTCACTCTGGCTTCAAACTGATATCAGCGTTTTATGTGCTGATATGATTCGCAATTTGAATGACTATGACATAATACCATCTCATGTTGCAGAACCACATATTGATTCTGCAACATGAGATGGTGTGTGTGAGGGAGGAGTTCTGATGGCAGTCTGAAGTGGAAAAATAGCACTCTTAATCACAATGTTAAGTTGTACTTTGCTCCTTGAAAAAAATCAAAAATATAATGATAATATTACAAAACTTGACATCATTGAAACAAAATCAGCAATTCAGTTCTTTTTGTGTCAAGTGAATAATCATGCTTAAAATGATTACAGAGTTTTTTTTTTTTTTTTTTTAATTTTCAAATGAAAGTTTTTGTAAAAATAAGAATAAATTTTATTTATTTGTCTTTTAAAAAAGCTTTGATGCATATTCAAAAAAAAAAAAAAAAAAAAAAAACAACTTCCAAAAATTGTGTAAAAGGATTCTCATTTTTCGCAAAGTAGAAGACCATACAAACTTGAAAATTGCACCTAAATGAGCTCTTTAAAATAAAGCAGAACTTTTAAACAATACACATCTGATACTCCTGTTGAATTTATATCACTTCGTATAATTTTCCTCTATTCATAAATTCTAGAAATATGAATCAATGAGTTACTTCAACTTTCACATATGTCAACTGTTCAACTGGAAGCTTATGCAAAAACTACCCATTAAAAAAAATTAATAAAATTAAATGAAAAAGAAGCTGATTAAGGTTTTAAGTGAAAATATACTTATTGCAAGTGAAAAATTTAACAATTAAAAGCTCAATTGCTAAACATTTAGTACACTTCCCACCAAAAAAGAACATAATTACAATCAATAAAAAATAAAAGTCAAGGTTGAAAAAAAAAAAAAGAAAAAAACTATGGATACAGTGCGATGCAAAAGTTTAGACAAAATGCGAATATGTGCATAAAAAGAAAACTATTCAACGAAATGCTTTCAAATTTCTACTGCAGGTACACAATATGGTCCCAAATACGTGTCTGGAGTTCTTATAACTATAACTGGAATCAAATTTCGGATATTACAAAAGACATTTTTTTACATTGTTGCAAAAGTTTAGACAATAGTCAGATTTTATGCAAATATCCCTTGAAATGTGATTGGTGGAGGAAATGCGGGACTGTATTACTCATTTATAAAGTGCAGAGATTGCTGAATAAATAATCAAAATCTCAAAAGCTCTTTAGTTTTCGTGTAAAGAAGATGAGAAAGTTTGGAAGCCGAAATTTGAAAATGAACCTACTTTATTAATTTTTTGTCTTAGGCCAGATTTTGATGTCAAAAGCAGCATATGTATCATCTAACTAAAAAATGAACGGTACTTTCTTTGATAAAAATAATTAAAATTGGGATGGCCTAGATGGATTATAATTCTTTTCACGGGACTTGAGAAATATCCAATGATTATTTGCTATGCTGCTTTTACCAATAAAATCTGGCTTATTTGGGACATTCTGTCCGAAAAGGCTCAAGCACAATTCTTTGTTTTTTTTATGCATTCTGATTCAGTTGTTCATCTACTTATGCTGTCACGTGCTGTTTTTGACCCAAGTTGAAGTTTTGTAGGATTAAGGGGCGAATCGTCAGTCTGAGCCGTATTTTCAATTTCCTTAATCCTTAAGAAATATAATTTTTCTTGGACTTTTTGATCAATACGCAAGTCTGAATTTGCTCTCCACAAAGTAAAACACAATGTACTACTATACTAGAGCCGATTTAAAAGACAAAAAATTAATAAAATAGGTTCATTTTCAAATTTTGGCTTCCAAACTTTCTCATCTTCTTTACACGAGAACTAAAGAGCTTTTGAGATTTTGATTATTTATTCAGCAATCTCTGCACTTTATAAATGAATAATACAGTCCCGCATTTCCTCCACCAATCACATTTCAAGGGATATTTGCATAAAATCTGACTATTGTCTAAACTTTTGCAACAATGTAAAAAAATATCTTTTGCAATATCCAAAATTTGATTCCAGTTAATGTTATAAGAACTCCAGACACATATTTGGGACCATATTGTGTACCTGCAGTAGAAATTTGAAAGCATTTCGTTGAATAGTTTTCTTTTTATTCACATATTTGCATTTTGTCTAAACTTTTGCATCGCAGTGTATAATATGCTTTAGTTAGCTTTATGTTAAAATAGCTGTCAAATTCTAAAATAATTGAAATTAAAATATGTGCAAAATTATTGAAATCCCTAACAGTAGAATTTTGGTTGAAGCTCGTGCTTGATGTCTGTAAGTTCCAAAAAATAAATTTTTACCTAATCAGCTGTTTATTATTAAAATTCAATCAAAAGAGAGTCTTAAATGAGTCAGTTCCTTCACTCTACTAAACTTTGAGCCAATTTTTCTACAATATATATCTAATAAATAGATCCATCCCCCTTCCTTAGTAGTTATGGCTATTAAGCAAATCACTTTTTACCCAAAAACTAAAGTAACAAAGAGGTTATTCCAAAATCTAAGCCGCTCAACGATTGTTATTTTAAAAAAATAATAATGGATCTGTCCATAATAAAAAGGAAAGAAATATTATTTTTTTAGATGACAAAGAAATAAGAATAAAAAAGTAATGGGTTTCAAATTAATAAATAAAATCAAATAGGGTGAAAAAAAAATAATCTAAGATTTTCGAATTAAAACTTGCTTTGGAAAAAAAAAAGTCTCCAAAAAAGTAGCTCCAGTGAAAATAAGTTGCTTTTTAGCCTGTTTGTGCTCAAAAATAGTCTCCAAAGTCACCTAGAGACAAAAAAAGCAGCAAAAAGTAGCATTTAAGTAGCCTGTGGCAACCCTGTAAATATTCTCTGTTAGATAAAAAGCAATTCAAAGCAGGTACAGAAGAAGAGAATATTAGAAATAAGCAAATCAAGACAAAATTGGAAACTTTTTTTTCGTGAAGTTAAAAAGCAGTAGCCTAGGGACTATTACAACAAATTAATTCCACTTTGCTTCCTTATCTCAGAGATTCTTCCCCCAAACGATGTTATTTTCGAGTACCTAGCGCTATTCATCATGCCTGGTGGATGGCATACAAAAGCCATACATACTCCTTAAAAGTACATCTCTTCAATAATCAATCTTTCTAACTGATGATTTAGAGATAAAAGGTATTGAAGATTTTTGCTTGTTCATTATCAATATTTTCCTTAAAGTACGGTTTAATGCCCGCAATCCAGCTTTGGATAACAACCAAGATCTACAATCATTTAATATCGTATGTTCAATATAAGAGTATTGATGAAGATGTAGCAGACATGGCACTAAAGTAATTAAGCATCATCTGTGGTACTTCAACTCAGAGCAAGTTGTATTTTTCCTTTTTGGTGGCACTTTGAAAAAAAATATCAAAACAAGCACGGTTGCAAAGCAAAATTAAGAGCTAAAGTACGAGATAATGAAGATGATTGTAATGAACAGTATACTAAAGCCCAGTTCAATCCGAAAGAAATGCATACAGTCGAACCTCCACATGGATGGTGTTATGCAAAAAGGAGTTAACCCACAAAAACCTGATTTTGAGATAGTGGGCTTTAAAGTCAACAAACTCTGGCAAAAAGCATGGAGCTCTATATCAATATACCAATGATATGTTACCATGAAATGCTGATAGGGCTTAAATATTTTTGCTTAATGTAGAAAGCAACATATTTTATCATCACAGTTGGATAACTCATTTTTTTATGTTTTGTGGGTTAACTCCTTTTTGCATAACACCATCCATATATCGAAGTAGCAAATTGTCGGAAAAAAATTTGATATATAGAAATTTCGATATAGAAAGGACCTCAGTTTTTTGAAAATTACTCCGGAAACATTGAAATTAAAGCAAAATTTCACACATGAAACTCCATTACAAATATATACGCTAATCATATTTGATGAAAGTTAAGAATTAAAAATGAACTAATATGAAAAATTTAATGAATATTATACATACTTATTGAAAAACAGTAATCCAAAGAGTAGTTGCAATGATCACATTCTTTTAAAAAAAACTGCGAATATATTGCCAAAAGAATACCAAATTTTGAAGAAATGTCTTTCTTTTTCATACCACTATCTACGTCCTTTAACAAATCCACTTTATCTGCAACACTAAGGCATTTTCTTTTTGACATTGTAAAACGAGAGGGAAAACAAAATCAAATTGAATTGGCACAGCACTAGTTAAAACAATTTTCGGTGAAACTAATCATGGAGAGAGAGGAATCACCACCAAACAAAAGGGGTAGATAGAAACTGGTTTTGCTACAGGACAGGTTGCATCCAAAATTCGAAAACGACGGGGGAGGGGATAATCCGGGAATTCCAAAATGGACAAACAACGTGTTTGTCCACTCCAGGGGTCCACACTTTATCTACAGCTGACAGTGGGGTTTGCAGTGACCTTTTCTGACCTTCCCTTTTCTCCTGACTTTCATCTTTCGTGAGGTAAAATGTCTAAAAGCAGAATAAAATCTCCAATTACGCTTCCAAAAAAATTCGATATATGGAGATTTTTTCGATATATAGAAAGTTTTTCTATGTAATGAACATGTGAATTTGCTAGAAGTTCGATATGTGGAAAATTTCGATATTATGGAGGTTCAACTGTAGTTTACTGGACAAATAAGTAGGTTTTTCCGTTTTGTCCTGAGCTTCAAATGCTTAAAAGAAATTCAAAACAATACAAATTTTTTACATACTGATCCCTATAAATCGTACCGAAACCAATTTTATATTAAAGCTAAAAAGACAGTAAACAGTTAGATGGTGGTCAGTGACACAGCTGAAAAAGGTGTAAAATTATTTCAAGGCTTCAGATCCTCTTTGACGAAAGACTAACACTGGTATTCTCCACGCCGTTTGAACCGATGCTTAAGTGTTAAGCGAGGCTTAACGTGAGGCTGCAAAATAAGCGTATTCTTCATTCCCGCTTGGCGAAAAGATGCGTCACAACACGCCCTTTTTTCAAGTTTTGTTTGTGCCCCCGACTCCGGCGGTTTAAGAGTAGATTTCCTTCCCATCATCCCTTTCTCGTAAACAAACATGGACGCCAGTCGTTCGGATCGCGTAGAACATTTTGAGGTGGCCGATTTGGAGGCGCTAGAGAATGTTGAAAGACGCACGCCATAGTTCTGGGAAGGAAATAATGATCTATAGTCGGGCAAACCTAACCTGGAATCATTATAGAAGCTACGGGAGCCGTATCACCACCATTTCCTAACATTTTTAATGTACCACAGCCCTACTCCTTCTCTGGTTTACCGTAATTGGCTTTTATTCGCTTAACATAGGGAGGTATTACATGCAATGAGAAACAAACATTTTGGTTATTTTCTGGATGAGACAAATTTTTTCGGCTTTTGATATCCAAATAGAAACAAAATGCTGGACATGATATTTCAAAGTTAAAATTTTTCACACCAAATAGGAATCTTTCCGTTACGGATACGCGATGTAAATCATTTTGAATTTAGTGATTGGTTTTCATTTATTGGATCCTGCAATCACTTGATTTGTTGATCAAAAGTTTTGCAGATGACCAAAAATGGGAATCAAGTTTCCTCGTTGGATGCAAATAGTGTATTCGCACCACAGCTTCCAGTTTCATTATAACTCGCTAAAATTGGCGATTTTTCAAAAAAAATTAGCTGACTTTAGGACCTTATATTTCGATAATGGGGGCGCGAGGGCAAAAACGCGTGCGTCCAGAAACATGTTTTACAATGCTCTTTCGATTGGTACTTATTAAAAAAAAAATTCATTATTCCATGATCGAGTACTTTCCTGGTTAGAACGATAACAGTCAATTTTTCTCCTGGTGCCTACATGGATAAAAGTCTATATTTTTCGAAGTATAATTATAAATTTTGTATTGGAATACCTTCAAATATTAACGTTTCCCATAGAGAAATATGGTTTGTTGCTGCCAATTTTGGTAAGTGTCAACACTAAATACAATAAAAAATTATATGAACATTTCCATGCTGAATCATTTCAGTTTATTTTTTCCCCTTACTTATTTGGAAGAGCTTTATGAAATATTTTTTTAGATGTTTAAATATAGAGCTCTGATCTTTAAGAACAATTGGTAAGGAAATACATTCTTCTTTGGTCTTCTTTTTAGTAAATTTGGCCGAATATTTTTGAAGATTGAACTAAAACTACCATTTCCGAATACATTTCTCCAAATTTTCTTAAAAAATCTTTAATAATGTATATTGAACTCATAATCATACAAAAGTATGCTTTAAATGCAACCTGCACTTTGTATATTAACAAAAACAAGTTAACTATTCGGCGGCCGAATAGCCGAATATTCGGCATTCGGCCAAATCACTATTCGTTGCATCCCTAATACTAATTTCATCAATAGGGTTTTTATTCGATCATACTGTTAGAACAATAAAACTATTTAAGGTGATAAATTATGCAAGACATTCTTGAATTGTGTAACTATGCATTGGAATAATCAATGTTATAAAGCACAAAATTTGCAGACACGTGTTTCAAGGCTACAAGAAACCTCTTTTTCAATGCAATGCATGAAAAATGGGTTCTTTGTAGCCACGTGTCTGCAGATTCTTCCAAGTTTTGTGAGTTAAAAGGTTGATTATTCCTATTTTACTTTTCAGCACAAAGGTATTTAAAGCCGTGAGTAATCACCCCTAAGCAAGGGCTAAGGCAGGAATATGCATTACATTTATTCTTTTCTTACTATGTTTTATTTCTTAGCCTTCCTTTTCCAGAGAAGTCTAATTTCGGTATTACACAATAAAAATTAAAAAAATGTTGGTTGAATTGAAAATTGCACTGTGAATTTTGCTTCTTCGATGCTACAAAAATAAATTACAATAATTATCAAGCAAATAATTAAATGCAATTATGTATTAAAAATAAAATATTAAGTTTATTGATTCGATTTTTCATTTCTGAACTTTTTATTTCCAAAGCTAGATTTGTATTTTATTTTTATTTATTTATTTATTTTAATAGTGCATAGGTTCTGGTGGGGTAAAATAGTCATAAAATGCAAGTTTTTCAACTTCGGTTGGTGATAAATATAATTTTTTAATCACTTCAACTTTTGTTATTTTACATTACATTAATAAAGAACATGAGTACAATGAATGTTAGGACGAAAAGCATTAGTTTAAGTAGTCTTATAATTCAAGATATTGATGCCAAAGTCATTCTAAAGTTCCATTAACATTTTAAGCGTCAATGTTCCCTAATAGGAACATCAACTCAAGAAATTATTTAAAAAAAGTTTTGCTCTTGAGAATTTAAAAAATATATATATTTATTACTAAAAGTGGACTTGATTTTTTTGAAGGAAAAATTATTTTCCCTTCATAATAATTGCTGTCCACTAGGGTGGTCACAAAAAATCAATTTTCGAATTTCTTTTGCGGCACCCCCCTAAAATGTGCCATTGGGATAGAAAACACGTTTTGCGAAGTTTTAGCTTAATCGGATAATATCAACACGTGCCGCAAAGAGGGTCAAGTTAAGAAAAACAGCGATTTTTAGCCAAAAATTGTAGATTTTACTCTGTAAAACCAAAACTACTGATCCTAGAAGCTTTATTTTGGTCTCATTTTGTAGGAAATTTTATTTTCTTTAAGTCTAATCTGATTTTTAGTTTTGAAAAAAAAATGATTAAATATTTTTCAGAATTTTCACAAGTCGGGCTAACGCAAAACCTCGAAATTGCAAGTAACATGGGGAATTTTTTTTTCGACTAATCTTTTGAGGCACCCTCCTAAAATGTGCCAATAGACTAGAAAATGATATTTGCAAAGTTTTAGTTTAATCGGATAATATTAACATGTGCCTCAAAGTGGGTAAAGTTACGAAAAACAGCAATTTTTAGCCAAAAATCGTAGTTTTTCCTCTATAAAACCAAAACTATTCATCTTAAAACTTTATTTTGGTCTCATTTTGTAGGAAATTTTATTCTCGTTAAGTGCTATCCCATTCATTTTTGCTATCATGTCCAAAGTATTTATTTGGAATTTTTCAGGTTAAGTCGTAGAGTATAGCAAAAATAAGAAATTTTCATGCAAAAACCTAAAATCATTACAATATTCAATTACATTTATTTGCTTATTGTTGGATTTACTTTGTCAATTAAAAAAGGGGTATTTTCGCGGTACTTTAGAAATAAATGTAACAAATTCCTGCGTTAAAATAGAGGAATTAAGGGGTTAAGACGGAAAGCAAAGAGTTAAAATGACAATAAAAGCTTTAATGCACCTTTATACTTATACTGTTCAATTATATAACATTATTTTACTACTCTTTACATACAAACTAAGTTGCTGATGGCTTGGATGGGATACCTTTTGATAAATGAGGAAACTGGCTGCATTTAGCATACAGCATTAACTTGTAATAAAAGCTACTGTTGCTCTTTGTCTTTCGTCAAAGAGGAACTGAAGCCAGGAATTAAATTTACACCTCTTTCAGCTGTGTCATGGAACAAAATTAAACTATTTACTATCTTTTTAGCTTTAGTGCAAAATTGGTTTTTACACGATTTATAGGGGTATATATTGTAATCATCCATAGGATGCAGCTTTTTAATTTCACAACAAGAAAGTTTCAATTTTCGCCTAAATTGCTTATTTTTAATATTCTCATCTTATGTACCTGCTTTGAATTGCTTTTTATCAAACACAGATCATTCAGCTAGAAATTTTTGAAAAATATTTGCTTGAGGACCAGCAGATTTATTTCCATTTTGCAACTAAAAACTGTTTTTAAAACAATTTCTAAGATGCGGTGGAAACATGCTGAATACGGAAAATATTTCTGTAACAAAGCAGGTTTCCTGAAAGCTACCACTATTTTCAGCAGTGGCATCAAAATAAATTCCATATTTTTTTTCAACTGATCCCCAATGTGATGTTTTTAAGGATGGGAACACCTATCATCTGCTCTTCAACACCACTAGTTATCAAAATTTCTAGCCTCTTAATTGTTTTTGTTAAGTAAAAAAAAAACTGGATGAGATTTCTTATTCCAATACACAACAGTCCCTTCTAAGTCTTAATTCCTAAATCGATTTTTGATAAGATTAAATCTTTGTTGACGAAATTGCTGTCTACAAAAGGGTATGACGTTTCTACTGAAAATTAAATTTGACGGTCATGATTTAATGTCTCTTCTGTAGCTGCTACTATCCGTTCTACGAATCCCAATGAGAAACATCAAAGTGGTTATCAAATTAAAATCCTTAACTCTTTGGTTTTAAATGGCATTTTTGGATCTATCAGCATTCTTCGCGGCTTTCTAATCTCACCATACAGTTTTTCTAGGTTTTTAACGTAGGTTTTAGATTGTTTGGTTGGCATCTTAGCTTTTTCACAAAAAATGAGAACTCCCTTTGGTTACTTGCAGCTTTTCTGAACATCAGTTTAATTTGATGCAAGTTTTAAAGATAGAAGGTAACTTGGAACCTGTGATTTGATGAGACATGCGGCTATTAAAAATCGTCTTTCTGTCTTAAATTCAAGCTTGTTGATCTCTGGAAACCGAAGGTGGAGCCATTCTCCATTAAATCTCAAGGATTGTGTCCGCTTGAAGACTTGCAAAGCGAACAACTCTGAATACTATATTGAAAAGTGATGTGGGGTGTCTCAATGATTTCTCGGCCCTCCCACAATAGACATGGCGATTGCACCTTTCGATAATGGGGAATCATAGTTTTCTCCCTTCCCCAGGGGGTCGAAAGCCCTAACAAGGCAGAGATTTTTAAGCTAATATTCAGCTCTGACAGCTAAGCAGGAAAGCAGCGTTTTGTATTTGAAGGGTTAAGAAATGAAAGGGTTAAGTGACAAAACAGAAATTGCGAATAATTAAAGTTCAAATTTTCATTGTTGTAGTTATTGCAGCTTTTTTGTTTTCTGGTTTTGTCATTAGTGTGCGTATGAAATTGGTCTATTAATATCTACTGTTTGTTTTACCAAGTTTTATTTGCTCACCTGTATCTATTGCTTACCATTGTAGAGAGCGTTCATTTTTTAAAATGTAACTTAGCCCCTTCATCCTCCAAGCCCTTCATTTATGGCTTGTACTGCTCATTTCATAAGTTATACTCGCAGTTATTTATTTTATCTATAAGGTTTAAAGACATAAATTTATTATATATTCGTAATAATATTGCTGTGTTTTCTCTAAAAAGTCAATATTATCCGTAGATTTCATCAAATTTACTAAAAGAACTTATTAATTTACATTTTAATGATTTATTTTTTTTCTAAGCAATTTCGAGGATTTACGCTGCAGCCTGACTTGAAAATTTCTGAAAAATATTCAATCATTTTTCTCGAGACTTTAAATGAAATTAGACTTAAAGAAAATAAAATTTCGTACAAAATGAGATCAAAATTAAGCTTCTAGGATGAATAGTTTTGGTTTTGCAGTGGAAAAACTACGATTTTTGGCTAAAAATCCCTGTTTTTCGTAACTTTACCCACTTTGAGGCCAAGGCCGTATCCAGAGGGGGGGGGGGGGCGAAACGTTTTATAATGGAAAACAGAAAAAAAAAGTTTTCCTTTTATTTTAAATTTAAAACGGCAAAAAAAAGTTTTTTTTTCCTTTTGCTATTAAACAAGTAAAAATTTGAAGAAGTGCTAAAAAAAAATGACAAACCGATGTAAGCAAGTGATAATGTGTTAATCTTTTCTCCTTGATTGTCCTTCCTCTCTGTCACTTAATGTTAATCATTTGTTAAACTAAACATATTTTTATGCTTTGATTAATCTTAATTTGCAAAGGAATGCAGAAAATTTATGAGATTGTTGTTTGCCTACTTTTCCAACATGTTTCCACAAGTCCCAATTGCTCCATATAAGACATCAAAATGCAGAATTTTAAAACTTTTTCTCAAAAACTTGCCCGGGGGAGAAACCCCCGCACCCCCTAAAATTACGGATATTCTACTCCACTTAAAAAAAGTTCTCATTGCATATCTCTCTTGATACCCCTACCCCCAATAAAGGTCAGTTCAAAAAAATAATAAGAATAAAGAAATGAAAAAAAAAAACCCACACACACACATCATCAAACATCGTGATGGGGGAGGGGGAGGGTCAGCTAGAAATTAGACTCATAACACACACAAAAATGCATGCGTGTTTGGGCAATGTGCGAAACTGTGCCCCTCCCGAAATTTTTTTCTGGACACGGCCTTGTTTGAGGCATGTGTTAATATTATCCGATTAAGCTAAAACTTTTCAAATCTAATTTTCTAGTCCATTGGCACATTTTAGGGGGGTGCCTCAAAAGATTAGTTGAAAAAAAAAAAATCCCATGTTACTTGCAATTTCAAGGATTTGAGTTGCAGCCTGACTTGTGAAATTTCTGAAGAATATTTGATCATTTTTTCCGAAACTTTAAATAAGATTAGACTTAAAGAAAATAAAATTTCCTACAAAATGAGACCAAAATAAAGCTTCTAGGATCAGTAGTTTTGGTTTTACAGAGCAAAAACTACAATTTTTGGCTAAAAATTGCTGTTTTTCTTAACTTGACCCTCTTTGCCGCACGTGTTAGCATTATCTGATTAAGCTAAAGCTTTGCAAATCTCATTTTCTAGCCCATTGGCACATTTAAGGGGGGTGCTGCAAAAGATTAGTTGAAAAAAAATTTCCTCATGTTACTTGCGACCACCCTACTGTCCACCCAAATTACAAAAATGCCTGTTTTTTATTTTTTTTTATCGGAGATCAATAAAAAATTATATAGAAAATTATACAAAGGCCATATGTTTATGAAATTTTACAGTAATAATAAATAAGGATCATGTTGATGAACAAACACAACAAAAAAAAAAATTGCACAGAAAATGTGCTTTCTATAAGCTATCAAACTTCGATGTTCCCGACAAAGTACATGGGCGTGTTACGGTGTACAAAATCTGTGATTCTTCACTGTTTTATTGTTTCTGTAATGTGAAAAAGTAAGAGTCTCATAACTGCTATGAACCAATTTTGACGTGAGTAAAAACAAGTTGATACCATTTCAATCCCTAACTTTGTAAGAAAAGCAGTCGAAAACTTTGTACAATTAATGAAGTTAAAAATGCAAGACAACAATTCTAAAAGTACAAATAAAAGGTTTAAAAAGAGTTAGAAATGGAAAAACAAAATCGCCGGGCGCCATTGCTGAGGGAATGGAAAGTAAGAGGTTTGCCGTAGAAACTACTAGAGTAGGACAGGGTTACTATAAGTTGCAGTTATCGCCAAAATGTTGCAACGTTTTAATTATCTATGATACTAGCTGTGGGGCCCGGCGTTGCACGGGCTTTAAAGTAGTGATGAAAATTTAAATAAACTACTCGCCGTCAAGGCGGTATATAATGATATATAACCGCCAAGGCAGCTCGCCTTTAAAGTAGCGAGGAAAGTTTCAGCAAACTACTCGCCGCCAAGGCGGCTCGCCTTTAAAGTAGTAAGGAAACTTAAAACAAATTACTCGCTGCCAAGGCGGCTCGCATTTAAAGGAGGGAGGAAAGTTTTAGCGAAACCGGTTTCAAAAAACTACTCCCCGCTAAAGCGGTTCGCTAAAAAACTTTCCCGCATCAAAAAGTCAATCGCATTATTTGCACATGCTGCCTCAGGAATAAAAACAATGTCAAGTAGCACATATTTAACACTCTCCCTAATAAACAAATACAATTCCCTAACAAAAACAAATATTTCCAAACCGCTCTCTTCCTGTAATATTAATTGCAAAATTCTAAACAAAAAAGTTGTTTTAATATTTAGATCGCAGCCAAAAAAAATCCCTGCTAAAAACATGAATTACAATTTGATTTGAAACACATTTTCAAAATGGTACCAGAAAAAAAATATAAGCCATTAAGTATGCAGGAATTCAAGTGAAACACGGACGATCGCATTATTTGCCTTGTTGAAACGCCGTAAAATGAAATGCTTTTAAGAAACGAAATGAAGAAAAGGACACCAACAATGAATTTAAAAGATGTCGCCATAGCAACGCAATAAAACGTTAATAGTTTGATCAGGAAAGAGGTTTTCGAACTCAAAGTTCAAACGCTTGTAACTGTTTTTCTAGTGGAGATAAAAGCTTGGTTCTTCGACTGTAAGTCGAATCAATTCTGGGGTTAAAAGTATCGCTCTATCCAATGGCGTAAAAATCAAAACTGTGGAATAATTAGTTTATTTTTTATTGATGGTTTTAATGAACCAAGTATTGCAAGAAATCGGGTGAAGCCTTGCAAAAGGCAAGTTTAAAAATTGAATAACTCGTGCTGTGTTTAAGTTAGAGAATCGGAACAAACTGCATAGGACGGACAAAATTTTTCTGCTTCCAACGATATATAACATTAATAAATGCAAGTAATTTTTAACCCCAGTATTCGGCGATTTATGAGAAAATTGCCTTGAATTCGAATAAAAAACGAATCGCTTATCGAATCTTTTCAAACTATAGCCTAAAGTCTTTCTGGATAAATGGACTATTCAACACAAAAAGAATTTTTCAAATCGAACCAGTAGTTCCTGAGATTAGCGCGTTCAAACAAACAAACAAACTCTACAGCTTTATATATTAGTAAAGATTAAAACACTGTTTTCAAATCTTATCATTGTTTTTCAAGGATGCCAATATGAGTATACTGCATCATAGGTTCTTGCAGATTAAATTTTTAACTAAGTTTTATGCGGCTTATACGCCGATGAGGCGTATCTGATGAAACTTTTTTTACCGGAATTTCGCGAAGTGCGGCGTATACGGTGGTGCGGCTTATCTACCCGAAAATACGGTTAATATTATGTACGCAAATATGACATCTAACTATGATCACCAAAATTTTGGTTCAAAAATGAAAAAATTTTATGAGTTTTGGTAACTCACATTTTCTGACTAATGCATAATTTTTCTGCCTAAATTCCTAAGATTCGATTGCCATCTGAAATATCTGTGATAAATTTTCAGGGGGAGGGGGATATTTATGCTCCAGCTTAACTCAACTCGGATGCAGCTGTATTGAAATTCCCGAAGGGGCGTGGCAAAATGACGATCGTGCAAGTCTTCTGTTGTGGAACATGAAACATAAGATTTGTAAAAAATAATGCCAAGCACAAAATTAGAGATATTCATGTGGTAGAATCACACAGAAAACCAAAAAAACAAAAGGGGGGAAAAGTACCGATCCGTTCGAATTTTGAATAAAAGACTTCAAAATGGCTCTATCTGGCGACTTACGGATTACTTATCGGATCTTCTCGATCTTGGTCTCATTTGAAAGAACGCAAAAAATACCTTTTAGCAAAGTTTCCTTCCAAAGGTTTCGAAAACTCCAAAGCGCTAACTTCACCCAGGAAATAATCTATTTTAAATTGGATTTATAAAAATCCTCTGCATGAGCGTGAAAGAAATTAAATAGGGTGAAATAAATTATTAATGAGAAAAAGGTGTTGCCATTTTTTATTGAACATAAACAAATAAAATTCTCGCTTTTGCTTTAGGCTTTTCCTGTAACGGACGGATTTAAAACTTTTGGCGATTGATTAATTTTTCGTACTGCGTTCTAGCAAACTATCAATTTTAATTTAATTGGGACTTTTAGACACACGCATCACTTGACAGGACAATTTTCCTCAAGATAGATCCTGTACAGAGCCGGGTCAAGCAGATAGTAATGAATAAAATGAGTTGAGCTATGCCAGCATTATAATAAAATGTCTCAAAATTTTAAAAATAATTGAAACATTTTCAGGATGCAAAACAATTGAAATCTCAAGCAAGGTGCACAATTTTCGACAAGGCACCTGGGTCTATGTTGGCATGGTTCCAAAACATAAGTTCATGGCGGAAATTCATTGGATCATTCCTGTAAATAACAAAAATCCTAATTGCAGTTAGGAACCATGACTAAAATTCTCCAGGGTTTGAAATAAGGTTCAATTTTGAGGGGGGAATTCCCCCCTTTACTTTTAATTTCAGGGCGGATTTTTTGAATATGGGGAGGGGGGGGAGAGAATATAAATTTTCATTAAGTCTGACATGCTACAGCTTGATGAAGAAAAAAGCTGCTTGCGTAATAAATAAAACGTCAAAAATTAAGATTTAAGATGGTGATTAATGTACTCATAATAAAGGAGCTAATAGAATATTTTTCTTATTAAATTGTTTTAAATTTAAATATTGTTTTTTTATTCAAGATTTTAGAAACTTTAGATGCTAAAGGACTTCTATTCATCCACATAATTAAAATTTTGTTAATTTCTGTCGTTCGCGCATGCGCCGTGAAAAAATATTTCCTTTTAACGTTCATATCTCATCGGATTTTTAATATTTTTATTTACCGTTTTAGTATGTTCTTTCTCTTGTATTTTGTCATTTTTCCTGAAGTTTTGATAAGGTTTGATCAAAAACTCTGCGTGTTATGAGCAAAAACCCTTCAAATAAAATTGCCATTTTTAAAAAAATGTTTCATATCTTCGGAAGTAAGAGTGGTACTTTCATAAAAATTTGTACAGTAATTATACATAATATGCTAATTAATTACTGAAGTTTCTTTTTTTTTCTAAAATTTATCAGATTTGAACACTGAAATTTTTATATTTTAAATGAAAGAGCAGCGTTGATGTTCACAATGCCTTTCTTGATTGAGTCTCCAATTAAAACGTCAGCCTCTTGCGATTTAAAATTTAAAATTTATTGATTTTGATAACAATTCCTACCGGAATTATTTTTTTCTAAGCTAGGATATCACGAAATTTACCGCTGTCAGAAACAACGATGGACATTTTTGAATGAAATTATACTTAACGTGAATAACAAAAATGACTAGTTTGTTCGCAATTTTAAATTATTTAAAAATGACGAAGTACAAGAAATATTGGATCGCTTAAAAAAGACTCAAGAAAGAACTTTAAATAATGCGCACAAAAGCCATCCCCTCACGGATGAATTGAATCATCAAAACAAAACCTCTTTTCCAGCGCAACAGCCTCCGCGCATTCCACACATGCGCAGAGGGGTTGGTTCTGCGCTCCAAGAGAATAGGTGAACTTTGAACTCCGCTGGCGTTGGGTACATGCAGGGCTCGAAAATTATAGTGCCCGACATGCCCGCGGCATGTAAAATTTCTGATCGGCATGAATCTTCAACCCTTACATGCCCAGCTGGCCATGTAATTTTACGATCAAATATTTCTTTCCTAAACTTTATTATTTCGTATTTTTGAAAAAAATTACCATATATGTAAAGATTGAAATAATTCTTAATTTAGATACAAAACTGCAAATTTAATATTTTGTCTGTTTAACATGTTGACTGCCCAAGTAGGAGATGATAATTTGTAGTATATCCTTTTAGCTGACAGAAACAAAATTTAAGTTAGCTTATATGTGATTTGCTGTTTTCCTCCAGCTTAGAATTTGTCTTTTACAATAACATTAATATGGATATTTGACTTCTGAGGAGATGAAAGTAAAGCTAATTGACAGGTACATTGTATTTAGCCCAGCTCATATGCTACGTATGTTTTGTAGCTTGGCAATCGACGTCTTAACACTACGACAAATTCAAACGTTTTTATTTATAAACAACAAAAATAAAACTGGGCAGGTAAAAATTTTATTCGGACATGTACTATTTAGATAAACATGCCCGGCAGGGCATGTAAAATTTTAAAGATTTTTCGAGCCCTGGGTACATGACCTCACTCATTGGCAGGGAAGCATTGGAGAGTGTGATTTATTGCCAAGAATGGTAATCGCCAAGATCAAAGATAAAATGCGACTGGGCATCTGGACATCGCTTGTTAAAGGAATGTTTTCGCTCCGCACTGCCTTACTACTACGCTGCGAGATTTTTTTTTTTCTTTACTCAGCATTCCCTGGCTGGAATTCATTGTCGTGTTGAAGAAAATACAAGGGGGGGGGGGGGGAAATCCCGCACAGCCTTTTTTTTTGTGCGGGATTTTTCGATTCTGTGCGCGTTTCGCGCAATCCCGCACGCTATTTCAAACCCTGTTCTCGATCGAAAAACGAAACTTACACAAGAATTGATTAACAGAAGCGGGGTGGAGAGATCAAGCATTTCCTATCCTAAATGCCATTTTCAAACTTTTATTTAAAAGAAAAACTCAGCACAGCGTTTCTAATTTTTTCTAAAAGTACAGGTAGACTGTCCCAAATTTTCGATTTTTTCTCTCAAGAAAGAAGGATCGTATTTTTACAAAAATCAATCTCACATTAGAGTATAAAGCAAACTTCCCCAAAGTTGCACTCAAAGAGCCCATTGGTAAGAAACCATGCAACCACATTCTCGTAAAAGCGGATACTTTAATGGCCATTATTTCCAGAGACAAGTGCAAATTTCTACGAGTTTTCCCGGTTTTCTAGTGGTATTCAAATAAGTGATTTGTCAACCTGTATTTAATTAATTTAAAAAGGGAGAAACTTTATACATTTTAAATGCTTCACAGAAGAATATGCAGTCTTAAACTAAAAATGAAGTAGTTTTGAAGGCGTTAGCACTAAAACGCATGGGTCCTTTAAAGAAGTTTTGTAAATGAAGGAGTATTGAAGGGGTGTGTGAACCCTGATTAAACGCAGTCAAAACATTCCATGCAGCTGTTACTTTTTTTTTTTTTGTAGTCCTACGTTATTTTTGATTTAGAAAGAACTAATTTTCGGAAGGGGGTGGAGGGGAATGGAATATCTCATCTTCTGTCTCCAAAAGTGGAAGTCTGTCGGCAAAACCGGAAAAGTTGGCATGTATGCATAAGTAAAGTTAAAAATACGGTTAAACACAAAATTAGTGATGTTCAAGCAAAAGTATCAGACAAAAAACAAAACCAGCAATCGGATTTCGGAATGTGTAAAAAATCGGAATTGTCTCATAACAGCACAAAAGGGAAAAAAAACAAAGTAAATTTTAAGATTTAGCTATAAAAGTTGGAGAGTAAATGAATGTTTTGTGCAGTGGGATGTGAAATAACAAATAATTAAGTAGCATTTGGCTTTGTCATGGTTTTCAGGTCTACTGAGCTCTTCAGCATTCAAATCTAGTTAGCGAATGGATTTTAAAAATGTGCATTGATTTTAGGCATTAAAAGAAAATAAAATTAAGGAAACAAGAGCTGAAGAATTTTTAAGGGCTTATGAAATAAAAAGGAGTTTTCTAGGAACTAACGAATCCTGAATGAGAACTGAAAAGTAAGTACTTCTTGTTCTAAAGTGATTATCCAATACTTAATTTTTAAATATGTATGAGCTCAATTTAATTTTGGTTGAGCTAATGTTTTCTTTAGTAAAAAACTAGCAAGTACTTACCTTGTGAAAATATAACCTTTTGATGTTAATGTAACAATGTCCTTTGGTATATCTCAGAGCATCCAACCTTAAAAAAAATAAACATTACAAAGCTACAACAAGAGAAAAGAAAATAATAATAGTTAATGAAGATTTTAGTGAAGTAACAATTAAAATTTTAGTTTTTGCGGTAATATTATTTGGACTCTCTTAACCCATTAATGCTTGACATTTTTTTTCCAAAGATATTTTGTATACTGGTTACGAACAGTGTTTAATGGACAGGAAAAATAATAAAAAAAGTATTATGTAAAAAATAATTGTTTTATTAAGGAAAGAAAAATTTTCCCTTAAAAGTGACGATAGACCCCAAAGGGTACATACTTTTTTTGCTAAACTTTTTTTTCTGCCTATGATATAATTTTTAAAAAGACATTTTATAAGAAGAAATAAAATCAGCAATTAACAAAACTGGGAAGCTGGGAATAACTTTGAAAACTTAGCTTTTTCTCCTTGAGATCGTGAACTATTGATTTTTGATAAAGATCACATTAAAACTCCTACAGAACACACTTTACAATGGTTATATGCTGCAATCTGTTAATAACGAATTGAAACAATTCCAAGGTACTAATTGAACACTATTATTTGGTTGAAATGTTCATTTTGGGGAAATTCAGACCCTTTTTTGGACCGTCAATGGGTTAAATAACTTTTAAGACAAGGTTTGTAATCTTGTAAATTCCAATGCTGTCCAAGGAACTATAAGGTTGAAAATAAACTGGAAAGTACCTATTTGAGCATTTTATCAACACTGAGGAATAAATTGTAAAAATAACTGATTTCACTCTTTCAAAAAAGGTTAGCTAGTGTATACTTTTCACAATAATAAAAAAATATGCGTAAGAGGGACAAAGGGAGACAGATGGTTAGTTCTTTCGAACAATAGGTAAAAAACAATATTAATTGTATGTTATAGCTTAAGAAAAGTCAATAACACTACACATACACTTAAATAAGCTAAAAATGACAACATTGAAAGTTAAAAAAAATCTTGAAAAACTAAAAACCACCAATAATGAGCTTTAATTATTTGGCATTTAGTAAATAATCACAGTAAAAAAAGTAAATTGAAGACCCGTGGATATTCTGACCTCAGATAATCGAGAGTTTGCTGTAATTTAAATTTTGGCTACTATACTTCAGCATTTTGTCCCTAAAAGCAACAGAAACTTTAACACATAAATTTCAACTCAAGGGGAGAAGAAAATAAATAAATATTAACTTTCCTGTAAAATTTTCAAATTTTTTCTTTTATTTTTTAGTTATTAACGATAAGTGGTGTAAAGAAAGTGAAAATTTGCACATCATGTAATAAAAATGATACTTTATTTTTTATATTGTAGAACATCAATAATCAATACAATTATCTATGCTAATCACTTTATATTACAGCAAAATAGCTTATTTTTACTGTGTAATAAAAAAAATAAACACTAACAAAATACAAAAATGAACACATTATAATTGATCAAAACGTCACAACATAAAATTCACTTTCCAAATGAGAAACGTTCATGTAAAAGAGTAAATATTACATGATGTAAATTGATGTAACCTTAAACACAAAAAAATATCGACATAACTACCACAGTTGGAAGAGAAGTGGAATATGCATACAAACAAAAATCTTCACACCTCTGGACAAAACTGGAAGAGAGAGAGAGAAAAAAAAACATTTTAAAAAGAACATCATGACCAGTGTAAACTTTTACAGAACATATACTATACATGCACACTACTGTGCAAATGATAAACAAAAAAAATCACTAAAATTATTTTGGAATACCATTTTAAAGGTCCATAGTAAACATATAATTAAGATCTATAGACACTAGGGTGCATCAACCCCCCCCTAGAAACCAATTGCTTTCTACCTAGTCTAAAAATGTTCCATTACCCTTAAAACCATCTCATAACAAATATTTTTGTTTTCTTAAAAGGTTTAGGTGGTCCACGGTGACTTTGAAATTTCAGATTTTCCACAAAAATCGACATTTTTCATAATTAATTCCTTCATATTTCAATTAATTCTTTTTAATATTCAATAAGAAGTAATTAAGTCTCTGCAAAATGCAAAATGGATCGTAAAATTTTGCTATAATTTTTTGGCAACACTGAATAATGACTACAACTTTCACTCTATTCACAAAACTGTGCATTATCTGCTTTTGTTAACCTGTAGTTTTCACTTGAATTCGATTTTTAACTTTTAATTCTAAGTCGTTTTTTTACTTTTATTTTGTTTAACTTTTTTTTGTTCAAGTTTGAAAATACTAGCTAAAATATTTAAGTGTTCTGTTTTGCATATTTCTACTTTTTTTTTGATTTGGAAACTTATGTCTTAATTTTAATAAATATTTTGATTTGATTGCACCATGGACACCAGACTGTCGTCACATATTTTTGGTCTTGGCAGCAAAATTACCAGTAGCGATTCAAAAATAAATAGCTGCAAGCTTCCTACTAATTTACAAGTTTTAAAATGTATGCTGTATTATGTAGAAGGATTTCATGAAAACAGAACTAAATGGGAGTCTTCAAGATAAGTCTTTTCACAGGTAAAGGTGTTTTACGAAAAAGCAAGTGTTATTATGATAAGTGAGATAAAAGCATGTCAGAAAATTATAAAACTTCTTGATGACAATGCTAAGTTAAGGGCTATACCCCTTAATTGAAGATCTACACAAACTACTGTACGAAAAGTAAAACAAATGGAAGATAAACTAGCCTTGACATTTCAGTTGTGGCCTGCAAATGCCGAAGAAGTAATGAAGAATAAAGAAGATATTTCCTTTCTTCAGTCAATGAAAAGTGATCATATAGCAACTTTTGGATCATATGACAAAGCTCTTGGAGATAAAAGTAAAGAGAAAAGAAACACAGTTACATCATCAAGAAATCAGAAAAGCAAAGATGAATAAAATCACTTTGGATTCGACATTAAATGATGTTCTCACTTCATCTGACTCTGATGAACAAAACACAGCAAATGGCATAGAAACCGCTGGTTTTGAAGGTCCTTCAACAAGTTCTATAAGTCATCATCGTGTTAAAAGAACAGGAACAAGTTTATTCATTCCACATGATGTAATGAAAAACCTAATCTTGTTTCTCTAGCAATACGTTTAAATATGAGCCCAGCCCAACAGGCAGCATATACAAAGGCATTAGTTACAGAATTAGGAGGTAAGACATCTGCAATAGCCGCATCATACGCAACAACAAATAAATCAAGAAGGGAAGTTGCAATAGAAATTTCAACCACACGTAAGGAGCAATGGTGCTTTCCTAAACAAACAACCTTGCATTGGGATTTAAAACTCACAACAACTTTGTCCAGTAAATATAAAACCGAAGAACGTCTCACCATCATCGTTGGAGATATTCACCAGCAAAAAATTCTTGGTCTATCCTCAAGGAGCGGATCGCAAATGTGGTTCAATCATTGCCAATTTAATATATGAACATCTCATTTCTTGGGAATGTATACAAACAGTTGTAAATATGACATTTGATACAACTTCATCCAACACAGGCCATATTACTGCAGCCTGCGTTAGTGTGCAAAAGAAACTGGGGCGTGCACTTCTTTGGTCAGCTTGCCGCCATCATATTGGCGAAATAATTTTGTCTCATGTGTTTGATGACTTGAAAATTGAGGCGTCTAAGTCCCCAGACATATCCCTGTTTAAACGATTCCGAAATAATTTCGATCATCTTTATCTTGATTAAAGCCAGTTGACACCGTACATCACGAAATCACTAAGTGAAGAAGCAACACACATCTTAAAGCCAATGCAATAAAAACAGCAAAATATGCGTCTGAAAAATGCAGATGATTACATGGAGTCTGCAAAGCTTTGCTTACTATTCCTAGACTCTCCTAATATGACGCAAGAAGTAAAGTTGAACCGCCCCGGTACCTTGCACAAAGCACGTTGGATGGCTAAGCTTTTATACACAATTAAGATCTGTGTTCTTGAAAAGCAAATAACACAGCTTCCTACAGTCACAATAGCTTCAAAGCAACAGATTGTTAAACTGCGTGACTTTGCAAATTTTGCTACTCTTGTATACAGCTCCTGGTGGATAACCTGTGATTCTGTCATTGATGCCCAGTGGAATGATCTGCAAATGCTTCGCTCTCTTATAGAATACAAAGCTGTCCATCCTACCATATCCGACAGTGCAATCGGTGCCTTTCAAAGTCACTACTGGTACCTTACAGAAGAGATGGTGCCACTTGCCCTGTGGTGTAACAAAGTTCCAGCACAAGAACAGAGAGCGATTGCTAATGCACTGTTAGCTACTAAACCAAATTTTACTAATACTGGTTTTACGCTGAGAAGTAGATATGGCACGGGTTTTAAGAAACCCAAACTTCCAAAAAATCTGAACATCAATACAAGTCTCTCTGATTTAGTGGGAGCAGATTCTTGGTTTTTGTTTTCTTTGCTTGAACTGAACTCAGATGTTTTAAAAGAAGAAGTTTTAGTATGGCCAAGTTCTACATCGTACACCACATCTTTCAAAAAGTTACAAGCACTAAATGTTGTTAATGACTGTGCAGAGTGAGGTGTCAAGCTAAGTAGTGACTTCATCAAGTCCTCAAAATGTGAGGAGCACTACCAGAATGTGGTGCAAGTTGTTGAACAAGACAGACAAAAGCGAAAAAATCTACGAAAATGACTAAAAAATTCAAATTAATATAAAATTGATTGCTTGCATAAATTATAATAAACTTAGAAAGTTATTACTGTATCTATATCTGTACTTTTAGCGTATTCTAAATTAATCTTAAGTTTATATTTTTGTTGGAATAGAAATTTATTCATTTTTTCCTCATAATGCCGTTTTTTTGACGAAATTTTCATATTTCGTTGGGCTGGTGGACCACATTGATATTATTCAAAGCTCTTAAAATTTTATGTACTTTTTTTGATATTTGGAACAAAAATAACATAGGTAGAAATAATTTCCAGAAATTTTTTTAAAACATGGGGGGTTTGATGCACCCTAATAGACACCCCTCCCCGACTGTAAAAAAAATATAATTAAACCAGCAATTCAGCATTTAACTTTTTGATTCATAAAGAACATTGCACTTGAAAATTTTGAATTTAGAATTTTAATAAAAATAGAACGAAAATACATTTCTTTGCCTTCTAACAAAGTGTAGTAAGCACCAAAAATTATTAATACTGCAATTCTCATATCAAATGCAAAGTAATCGAAGTTTTCAAAATACAGGCATCAAAAATTTAAAACGGCTAATATAGATATATATTTTTAAGTAAAATAATTTCAGAGTTCGAAAATTTTTTAAAATATAGAGACGAGGAGATAAAAAACGTAATGAACATGACTAAACTTCCAGTAAGTATCAACACCAGGGTGGAGTGAAAAAAAAACAAAATTCGATAAACGTTAAGTAATCGTGTAGAAAAGTTGCTTTCTGTAGAGATATTTATGTCACGTTTATTACACTAATTTTTTTTTAGTTTAAAATATGTTAGCAAGTTAAGAATGTTTTACTACATATGATATTGAAAAATACTGGGGGAGCGAGGGGGGGGGTATAAAAAGTTATGTTTAATTTTGTTACTTGAAGAAAGAAAAAAATGCATTCCGAGGTTTCTAAAATGTTAGACTTGGTCCTTCAAGGGTTAAAGATTTCTTTTAATTGCAATTATACGTTTGTGTCTAATGGTTAAAAATTTAGCTATTGAGCCCCCGATTGGAGTGGACACCCTGTATATTGTTGATTGTACTGAGTCAAAACAGGAGGTTTGTGCTCATTTAATTTTCAGCAGTAAGAAAATATTTTAAGTATAGTATTCAAGAAAAATGGGAGCGAGGGCTGAATTTTCGAAATTTGAGTTCTAAAAACCTAGTTTTGAGTCTTTGGTGATATTCGGATGAGGTGTGACCATCTCTGATGACGTTAGGAGAAGAGTTGTCCCTAAACGAAGTTATAGCAATAGAACTCTAAACAAAATTATTCGCTAAAGTAAGGAAAATTGACGGTGTTCATGGACTTAGCCTCACCAATTTGTGAAATTGAAATTTCAAAAAGTTTTTAATCCATTTGTGATGTTATGAGAGAAAATGTTCGCTAGCATTCCCTAAGAATTTTTCAAAAATGAAATCTTAAAAAAGAGATCGCAGAAAGTATCTGCTAAGTGTGTTCCCTAATCTGCTCGGAATGATATCAGGAAAGGCATGAGATTCAGGAACTTTTTCCCAGCGATTTGCTTGGGTTTGAAGTTTCAAAATTAAACAACAGATCTTTGAACATGTTAAAGTTTAGGAAGTTTTGGTTAGGGGAGGAGATCAGATTCTTGAAAATGAAAGCCTAAACATGAGATTGTAGGCCCTGACCTTATTGGAAGGAAAGAAATCAGACCTAAGAACTCACATCGATGAACAAATTTTGACCCTGTAATCCGTTAAGTCAGAAAGAGAGGGAAATGAAGGGCCTCAAAACAATTACAATTTTGGAACGGGATAATGATTAAATTTTACTTATAGAAATCCAATTTTAAATTTCGTTCATTTTTTATTTTCTTGGAAGTAAAAACTGATGGAATAAGATGGATCCTTCAAAGATGGAAGGTCTTGCACCCATGATTCTAACTGAATAAAAGCTGTAGAATCCATGTGATTAAGAAGGTCTTTCTTAGCCTGATACTATTCCTCATAAAATGCTTCAGTTGAGACAACACTAATTTACATTTTTCGACAAAAAAACAACATGGATTATACTTTTTGAAGTAATTTTAAAAATGAAAATCCAGTAAAATCTTGTTACAATGAACTTCTGGGGGATTGCAAAATTTTGTTCAGTGTAACAACATTTTCGTTCGAATCGAATAAAACAACATAATGACATTAAAACAGAATTGAACTTTTCTTTTGTTAAACTGGGCATTTGATTGTACTGGTATTCGCTATAAGATTTTAATGAACTGCAAGCAATATAAATAATGCAAGTAATATGAAGAATCTTACCAATAAAATAAGCAGGCAAGCCCTGAGAATTCAAGATTGTGACTGAGTAACTGAAAAAAACATTTTCAAAAATATAAAGGCCATTTACCAAGCAAACATCAGCAAATATTTGTAGTAAAAACAATACTCAACATTAAGTTTAAAAAACCATGTTTTAATTAAAAAAAAAAAAACACGATCTTTATTGACCCTGCTTCCTTTACACAGCATGAAATATTTTGTCATTGACACATTAAATACAACACTGGTATCCAAGAACCAGTTTCATGAGGACTCATCCATCCGTATGAAACAATCGACTTTTTGTTCTAAGTATCATTGCTCTGCTATTTGGCGAGCAGAGCAGACGAGCCCAATTGGCGGCTGGCTAGCAGTAGTGTGAACAGAAAGGTACATGAAACTAGTGCAGTGTTTAAGGCAAACCACACAATAGCAGTGAATTTTGGTAGCGAATACGAATTTTAGCAAATCTCCTATTTAACATTCTTTTCAGATGAAGGAAAAAAAGTTAATTAAAAAATAACTCTACCTTGAGAATTAAAATTTTAAATCACCTAGTTACATCCAAATATTTTTCTACATGTACTTCAACACAGAAATGAGTTTTACCTTCAGTTCATTTTTTAGTAACAGATACTTTACTTACCTGCCTTTAACATCAATGAAATAAATTTAAAAAATTGATAAAATACTTTTAACATTTTTTCTCGTTAGTTCTGATTTTTCTTCCAGTACTATTAATGTTGCTAATGCAATTTTGACGCAATGGGTTAAATCTCTCGTAATAGTCTTTTCCTTTTTTTATGAATGAAAACTTAAAATATGAGAAAAGTTAGAAAAATATTGAATGGTATAGGGTAATTTCACGAAAAAGCTGCCATTTGTTCAAGCACATAATGCTCACGTATTTCGTTAAAAAGTAGTGATTTTAAAGGGGAATGAACCAAATTTTTTGTAGTGGAACAAATCAGTTATCACTAACCATGGAGCATCAATGAATTTGCTGCAATAATAAAATCGAAATTAATATTTAACAATATTTACTGTGCTTAACTGCCAGATTATTACGCTTAGTGCTTATTCTACTCAATTTTCATCTGCAGTTATAGGTGTTAAGAGGAAAAATACTTATTTATAAGTGACACATAAAATATACTGTATTTTCGGGTAGATAAGCCACACCACCGTATACGCCGCCGCACTTCGCAAAATTCAGGAGAAAAAAAAATGTTTCCTTAGATCCCTGCCAATGGCGTATAAGCCGCATAAAACTTTTTCAAAAATTCAATCTGGGAGAACCTACATCTGTGCTGTATAGCTGCTGTACAGTGGTATTGACATCATTCAAAAACACTGACAAAGAATTAGTAACATTGATTTGAAAACAGTGTTTTAATATCATAGATAAATAAAACGTTGCAACATTTTGGTGATAACTGAGCTAATATTTAGAAAAGTGCCAATTTGAGTCCAAGTGAATTTTCACCAGTATTTCAATAACTAGTTTAAAAAATAATTTTTCCCAGAAAGAAGATAAGTTTCTCTTTCATTTCATCTAATAACATCAGAAAAAAAATTTTTTTTTTTTCATCAGAAAATATTGTGTTTATACATCAAAAATCAGATTGGTAACGTGTCCCAAGTAGCAAAGCTTAGCATGCAAACAGGTCATGCGCACTTTCTAACTTCCCAAAAAAACGCATTTGCACAAAAAACGATTCTATTTTTACCCCTTTGTTAATATTTTACTTCATTTTTGTTTTAGTCGATTTCTGATTTTCTAGCTGATGCGAAATAAGCGTGTCCCAAGTTCCGCCGTCAGAGTGGTAACAACAACTTCCGATCTATGTTTAGGCTCCCAAAATCATTTCCTGCACCTATACTACGTGATACTGAGTACCTGGTGGAAAGTTTTATCGAATCGTAATTAAAAATTTGCATTTCTGCATCTAAAATTGTAGGTAAAATTTTTTAAAGTGATTTTATAAAATGTGTGTCATTTGAGTCATCAGATCGGTAACACGCTCTAAAATGCGCAGTTTTTATTATTTTAAAAATTATTTTATATATTAGTATAGTCCTTTGTTACAAGTGAAAAAACCACGTGTTTGATTTTGGTTTAGTGCGATCGACTCGGAAATTAAAAAAAAACTTTGTCAGTTTCTCAGATCGGTAACAGTCAGAGTGGTAACATTGAAAAACAGCAAATATGTTACAGAACTAACTCACACGTTTCAGAATTATAAAAAGCAAAAATCATACTTTAGCCATATATATTGAATATTTTTGTTCTTAAAAAATGAAAAGCAATGAGTTTTAGTACAATTGCTTCATTTGTGGTTTGTATGACCTAACAATAGAAGTTAGTAAAATTGACACTGCAGAAATTAAGTTAATTAATTATTATTATTTTAATTTATTTATTTATTTATTTATTTATTTATTTTTTTTTTGGTGCTTCAATAACTTTGTTAAATAACTAGCATGCTAAATTTGAATTTCTGATCAAGAAATTAAATTTCCTGCAACTAATTAAAGAAAAGCAAGCAGCAGAGTTGTGTGTTGAAAAAGTTGAAGTTGTGTGTTGTTTTAAAACAAAACAAATGTTTTATTAGCTTGGATTTGGTAATCTCATAATTTATTTTATTTAAAAAGCTTATCGCTCCTTTTTATTTCCAAGAAATGCTTTTTCATAATGAAATTTGATTTTTTTAGCCTAATATATATATTTTAATATAATTATCTTAATTCTATGTTAAAAATGTAAGGAAATGATATCATATTTAGAGATGTTAACGAAGACTGAAAGCATAAACTCAAATATGTAACTCATGTTAACATCAGATCTGTAACATTCATCAGATCTGTAACGGCTTAAAAGTGAGTAATCTAAGGAGGGGGTAAATAACTTCCTTGACCTCCCCCCTTTTATTTTCTTGCATTTAGACCCAATTTAGACTTAAAATCCAATATTAGTTTTTTTCTGCAAAAAAATTTTTTTTTCAGAAAACTCCAACTTCAAATTGGCACTTTTCTAAATATTGGCTCAACTGCAACTTACAGTAATCCTGTTCTACTCTGGTTGGTTTCTACTGAAACCCTACTTCTGGTAATCTATTAGACACTGTCATCTATTAGACACTTTGGATATGGTTGATGTTTTTTTTCTTAATTTATTCCACTTCCTTATGGGATGTAGGAGAATAAAATAGCATCTGAATAAGCAGAAATGCTATCACCCTTTTCAAAATAGATCTTTTCAAGTGTGTTGCAGTTGTGGTTTTTGATGTCACTCTAATTTGTTTTGTTTTTAAGCAATAACTAAGCATAACATGAACTTTGAAAAAACAAAAACAAAAAAAGACAAAAAAAAAAAACTTTTACATTGTATTAGCGGAAGCAGCAGGAGTTAAAATTCAGCTTTTAAACACATATAAGCTGCAGCTTATCTACCCGAAAATACAGTAGGGTGAGTTCTGGTAAGTGCGTCCACGGGGTAAGTGCGTCCACTGGGAATTATATGAACACTGTTCTGAAATGGCTTCTGCAACACATCGACTATGTTAGATAACTGTCTAATGATAATTTCAATAGGTAGAATTCAGGCCTGGATTCAATAGACGAAACACAATCAGAGACAACTTAAATGTCTTCAAAAAAACTCTAAAGTAAAGATGGAAAAGGTTTTGTTTCAGTTTCTCTTGTAGTCATACCAAGCAATTGAAGTCAAGAAATGCAAGTTGTTTCTTTTGAGTAATTGCTACTAATAACATACATGGGGTATTTTGATCAAATACTCTAAGTAAAATTTGTTTATATGTCGGTACGCACTTTCCCTTTCTTTAAAGTAAGGTGGGGGTAAGTGCGTACCATTTTGATGGGGCAAGTGCGTACCACTATCATGAGACATATGCGTACTATTATTCGGAGCAAGTGCGTACCATTATGATGAGGCAAGTTTGTATCATTACGTGGAAAATCCGACTCTCGTAATTCACCTTTAATTTTGCTTATAACTCTTTTATAAGCCGATTATAAATCCAACGTCATTTCCATCAAGTGTTTATATTTACATTGAATGCGGCGTAAGATTTCAATTTTATTCATTATCTCTGAAATACATTGGATTTTAAGTATCAGTTAGTACATTTTTCGTTGAAAATAGCGATCATAAGCTATACTTAATTTAAACCAGAATCACAAATTAAGCAATGAAATTAAGTGAAACACTTAATGAGGAACCAACTGATTCAAAAAACGAAGGTGAAATAATGAATAAATTATATTTAAGAAAATTAAGAACACCTTGTAAAAAACTATTTCAATGTACAAGAAAAAAAAAGTACAAGTATCATATCATGACCAATTATTTATTTATTTATTTATTTATTTATTTTGTGTTTTCTCTTACTTCTGCTGATTCTAATAAGAAAAATATTAAAACCGTATTTATTCAAAGAAAAAAAAAAAAAAACGAATTGTTCACTCAGGTCACCTAACGATTTACCATACAAATAGAATTAAGGAAAATCACAGGGGTACGCACTTACAACAATGCTATTGGACGCACATATCTCATTTTACATTTAAGAAGGGGTAAGTGCGAACCCTGGCTTAAACGCCGACTGTTTAATGTATTAAACCAAAATAAACTATGTATACTATAAGTGATTATTACTAAATAAAAACAACTTACATTTGGTCACTTGGTCTTATTAAAAGGACAAAGGAAGAATCACAGACACAACTCTCTCAAACTTCAAATCAGAGTTGTTCGTAAGACACGTGGGATATCACTGATTGCGTTTCATCCATGCAAGCAAGTGCTGATCTCTAGTATTAGGAATTATCCCAAGGCAACTACCTAACATATTTAATATGTGCCAGAAGTTTTTTCCTGATCATATTCACATAATTTAAGGTGGACGCACTTACCCCGCTAGGTAGGGAAAGTGCGTACCTCAGAATAGGTGTCATAAACTAGATCACAAAACCTATACTTATGGTTTATTTGACTCATTATATGCTTGAACATCTTAGTAAAGGATCTGGAAAGAAAACTAAAAAAATATTGTGAGTGTACAAGATTTTTCAACGGAGCAGCATCCTTGAGAACATGAACTTTGAAAAAAAGGGTACGCACTTACCAGAACTCACCCTACCTTTTTTAAATATTTCTGTTATAACTGCATGATTTTATTATTATTATTATTTTTTTTTTTTTTTTTTGACATTGCAAGCTATAATTTAAAAAAAAACACTTTTTTTATTCTGGTACTATTTGGTATTTGCTGGATTACTAAATTTTTTAGGGCTAATGAAATTTTTAGTCGCCACTGGTGAGAATTAGTCTTGACCTTTACTGAATGCACTCAACTAAAAAGCTTAATATATTTTGAAAAATATAAAACAGTGATCAAATATTTGTCACATCCCAGTAATTACAATCTTTCGAAAAAATACATTTGCAGCAAAAACATGTTACTTACCTTTAAAAAACAACCATAAGTTATGCATTAATAATTGGCTTTAAAGCATTTACCTTAATTCCCAATCGAAGTGCTATGTAGAATTACACCATGAAGACTTCTTTTTCTAAACTGCTGGCATCATGGCCTAAGTAAAGCTATTGAATGAAGAATTTCGTAACAGAAATTAGTGATGCAGCATTTGTAATGAACATCTTAATATTAAAAAATAATACCTTTATAATATCCATTATATTGATGCAATCATTACTTTTGAAAATGATTAACCTAATACAGTCAAACCTTATTAACACAATACTGAAAAGTCTATTCATTTTTCTTACAACTTCTAGCATATAATCTTGATGGTCAGTGATTCAAAATTTCAAAGTGCTATAATGTGAAAATATGGTTATTGTCACACTTAAAGCAGTTTAGAAAGGATTGACTAGGGATGCACCGATTAGTCACCCATAATGGGCAAAACTTGGCAGATTTATCTGTTAAAAAAAATTAATTCATTTTTTCTATTCTATTTCTCTAATGAGAAACCAACAGATAAATTTGTAAATAGATGTAAGATAAGTAAATTTGTATGCAAATAAAGGTAATTTTCTGAAAACATTACTATAACATGTAGTAGTGACCACAGAATCCTCCTTTTTTAATTTTAATGTTAACGTAATATAACCTTATCAGCAATAATATAGAAATTGGCTCAATGAACTTTGATGGAATTTTGGAAAAATTAGGAGTTTCTCAGAACTACACTAGTAACTAATTCTAAAATCAAAATTGTGAAGGGAAAAAAAGTGGCGGAAAAAGTATTAGTAATCATGAACATCAATTGGCCTTGGCTATCAATCAGCCGACTATCAACAGCCAAATAATTGGTAATTGGCCTATTAGCTTATCAGTACATCCCAAGGATGGACTTATTCTTTGCAACTGAAATACACTCAGTAAAATAATAAAAACATACAGAGAGAATTATTGCAGGGCTCGAAAAATCTTTAAAATTTTACATGCCCTGTCGGGCATGCTTGTCTAAAAGTACATGCCCGAACAAAATTTTTACATGCCCAGTTTTATTTTTGTTGTTTTTAAATAAAAACATTTGAATTTGTCGTACACTGTTAAGACGTTGATTGCCAAGCTACAAAACATACATAGCATATGAGCTGGGCTAAAAACAATGTACCTATCAATTAGCTTTTACTTTCATCTCATCAGAAGTCAAATATCCATATTAATGTCATTGTAAAAGACAATTTCTCATCAGGAAAACAGCAAATCACACACAAGCTAACTCAAATTCTATTCTGTCAGCTAAAATGATATGCTACAAATTATCATTATCTCCTACTTGGGCAGTCAACATGTTAATCAGACAAAATATTAAATTAGCAGTTTTGTATCTGAATTAAGAATTATTTTAATTTTAACATATGTGGTTTTTTTTTTCCAAAATACGAAATAATAAAGTTTAGGAAAGAAATATTTGATCGTAAAATTACATGGCCAGCTGGGCATGTAAGGGTTGAAGATTCATGCCCGATCCGAAATTTTACATGCCCCGGGCATGTCGGGCAATATAATTTTCGAGCCCTGAATTATTGCATTTATTTCTGATAAGTGGCAATAGATTTTTACTACTACATGCCTCTCCACCTCAAAAACTAACAGTGGGGAAAGTACATCTAATGAAAGCAGGGTTGGCAAGTTTTTGACAGTCGGAGGTTTTATCCGGTTTTAACCGTGGTTTTTACCGTCATGTCAAAAACCCCTTTTTGACATGGTTTTTGACATAATTGTCAAAAACCTAAATTTCTGTTTAAATTTGATATTGATAATCAAAATACATTTTCAAATGAATTTTACAATTTCTGATTTCAGACACTGAAGTAAACTTTTGGACTTTTAGGTTATTGAAATAAAGTAATAAGCAATCCTAAACATAATTGAAGGGCTCGAGAGTAAATAATGGTAGACTAGCATTTAAAAAAATCAAACATATGGCTTTTGAATATGGTTTTATTGCTTTGAGAAATTACTGTACCAGGTTTTTTATTTTAAAAATGAAGTGGGTACATTAATTAAGTGCTGTGTGTCTTGGGTGTAGTTAATAAATTTTTACAAGTGATTTTTTTAAATTTTAATTTGAAATAGTCTGATTTTTAAAATTTGTCAGATACCATTATTTACTCTCGAGCCCTTCAATTCGGATACTACAAGATGCTTACATGTGGAAAATAAAATAAATGAGTGAGCTACTATCATTATAGAATAAAAATTAATTATAAATAACAGTATATTAAAACGTAAACCTAATTACAATTTATAAATTTTAGAAAGCAGAAATTGCATAGTGTTTATTTGCCTGGTATTATTTGTAGACTTACATACATAAAATAAACCATCTTAAGTTAACAGTTACTTAAGGTATTTAGTCCCAATCTAAATCGTTTTTTCCGCGGAGCATGCGATAACAAAAGACCAGTTTTGATGCTTTTTGGACGCCAAGTCTATTTCTGAGTTTAGAATGTATACGAGTCCGAAACTCGAGAAGATTCTCTCAATAGACGTTGAGCTACATGGGCTGGAATGTAATTGTACTATCAGCTGTACAAATTCGGCAGAGATGTTGCTTTTTTTTTTTTTATTTTTCCACCATGTTTTTGCTGGGATATTCTGAACTATAAAGTAGCTACTGGGATAAGGGGCAGATTCGGCTTTAAATGCAATTAAATGCTCAAAAGAATTTGGTTGGATTTCAAGCAACCATTTTCGAGCTATTTCCTTTTGCTAATCATTTAGGATTTCTCCTTTATATATTGGGTGCATTAGGTACGCCAAAACAGTTGAAGATATGAAGAGAGGTGTTTCATTACAGCATCATGATGTGGAGAAAGACTATAATCCTCTGCTAGGGAATGCCATGCTCGACAGGCATCAGCCAGTATTGCGTCGTCTCCTTGTACCATAATTTCGGGTATCTGCTAATGGCTTCAGTTGTACTTGCAATTCTTTGACTTGCTGGTACATCAAAACTGGATTTAAACAAAACTTCTTTAAAAACTAGATTTAAGTTAATATTTGTAACTTTTTTCTCGGCATAACAAGTTAATTTAAAAGAATGCGAATTAACTTTTAATAAATTTTTAATTTAATTTTAATTAAACTTGATTGATAAGATAACTAATTGATAGTTATTAAAACATTTAAACAAAACTACTCTAAAATTTGGATTTAAGTTTTAATATTTAACTTTTTTTCACTCCATAACAAGTAAATTTAAAAGAATGTGAATTAATTTTCATTAAATTTATTAATTTAATTTTTATTAAACTTGATTGATAAGATAACTAATCGATGGTTATATAAACATTTAAACAAAACTACTTTAAAAGCTGGATTTAAGTTTTAATATTTAACTTTTTCACGGTAAAACTAGTTAGTTTAAAAGAATGAGAAATAATTTTCATTAAATTTATTAATTTAATGCTTATTAAACTTGATTGATAAGATGTATAAATTTTATTTCTATTTTTCAGGATGAGAAACCTTACATGTTTATAAAAAATCTCAATAACCATTGTATTTGAGTTTTAGATAGGTTTTCGACAGTTTTTGCTGACATGTACCAGTTTGCTGTCTTGTACCATAATTCGGGTTATCTGCTAATGGCTTCAGTTGTACTTGCAATTCTTTGACTTGCTGGTACATCAAAACTGGATTTAAACAAAACTTCTTTAAAAACTAGATTTAAGTTAATATTTGTAACTTTTTTCTCGGCATAACAAGTTAATTTAAAAGAATGCGAATTAACTTTTAATAAATTTTTAATTTAATTTTAATTAAACTTGATTGATAAGATAACTAATTGATAGTTATTAAAACATTTAAACAAAACTACTCTAAAATTTGGATTTAAGTTTTAATATTTAACTTTTTTTCACTCCATAACAAGTAAATTTAAAAGAATGTGAATTAATTTTCATTAAATTTATTAATTTAATTTTTATTAAACTTGATTGATAAGATAACTAATCGATGGTTATATAAACATTTAAACAAAACTACTTTAAAAGCTGGATTTAAGTTTTAATATTTAACTTTTTCACGGTAAAACTAGTTAGTTTAAAAGAATGAGAAATAATTTTCATTAAATTTATTAATTTAATGCTTATTAAACTTGATTGATAAGATGTATAAATTTTATTTCTATTTTTCAGGATGAGAAACCTTACATGTTTATAAAAAATCTCAATAACCATTGTATTTGAGTTTTAGATAGGTTTTCGACAGGTTTTCGACGTTTTTGACAGGTTTTCGACATGTCATGTCAAAAACTGGTTTTTGACGTCAAAAACCCAACCCTGAATGAAAGCAAAACGTTATATGAAAGATTATTATTTCTCACTTCGTGCTGGTTTTCAAACAATGCAATATCAAAATCAGCATTGAAGATAAGTTTATTTTTCACAAAAGAAAATGAAAATTTCTGTTAAAATAAAAAGCAATATTATTGGTTTCTTTTGTAACACATAAATGAATAAAAAAACCAATCAGAGCCAAAAAAGTTCAGTTTTTTTCCTTTGAGGGTGGGGCAAATAAAAAGGATAAGAAAAATTAAGGGGTTATATTCGTTATTATAGAGTAATATCAGTTTGAAGGAAAGGGGGGGGGGATTTAGTATTGATGGAGTGGTTACTTTCCGGATTTTACTTGAAATATGGCGCTTTTAAGATGCAGTTCTGTGAAGGGGCCGCTTTTATGATGTGGAATTTTATGAAAGGGTCGCTAAGCTGATAAAAATTTTGGTCTGGATCAAACCCTGGTATGTACAAAAGGCTTGAATTCAACTTGAGGGTAGAGGAGGAAAAAATATATCAGAGGGGGGGGGGGTGACTGTCCCTTTAAATAAATTGCAGTTGGGTTTCACATGACAATATTTCTTTCCACAGCTTACCTTTCAGTTTCATGCCTTTTTGTAGTCATAAAAAAGTCCTGGATAAAGTGACCGCTAATAATAAAAAAGGGGCTACATAAACCTCCATCAGCCTCTAGAGACTTCTTCAAAAAAATGTACATTTTTTCTATGGCATTGTCCACTAGCACAATAAAATTACCCCCTGGAGTTTCTTTTCTTTTTAATCAAAACAGTCCTTATATGTATGCATGGGCATATTTATTGAGGGGGGGGGGGCATGGAGGACAATGCCCTCCCAGTCAATTTGGGATGACTTTAAATAATGACAGCATACCTACCAAATTTTTTTTTGTTTAAAATCTGAGAAATTCAGAATGGTCTTTTCCGATAGGAGAAACACACCATTCATTAAATAGAAATGACAAGGCTCACTGTTCAGAAAAATCTGCCACCAGAAAGATCTATCCATCATTATATTTCTTGTCTTCTAGGGATGTTGATTTAAAATTTGTACAATTTCAAAACAATGCATTGCTCATACAAAGCAAGATTTTTTGGATAATTATGGATGGAAGTTTTTAAGCTATTATCTAGTTGAGTCATAACTTTAAAAAAAAAAAAAAAGTGCTGGCTTGAAATGCAAAAGTACTAGGCTAAACTTTTTTTTTTATTTAGCAGAAAACTAGAAAGATTAGAAAGAAGAAAATTTATGGCTTGGAGTGCCACGCTTGGAGTAATCGCTGATTACGTAATCGTAATTTGTGTAATCGATTACATGTGTAATCGTAATCATAACTTGAAAATGGGACTCTCATAATCGGTAATCATAATTTTAATCAAGTATTTCTTGCGTAATCATAATCTAACTTTAAATTATCATAATTTGGCCTTGTAATCGTGTAATCCCGACTAGCTAAAAGACAAAACCTTCTAAATTGTGTTTCTACAATGTTATGGGAAAAGATAAGAATTCTATCAGGGCCCTCGGGCAAAAGCATGCAAGGGAAGGAGCATGTTCTTTATCTCGGGTTGTCCCAGTTCAATGCAAGCTTTAGAGAGACGGCAAGCTGTTTCGTGCTCGTTAAGAGAGTCAGAAAGCGAGCCCCCTAACAAAAGTGCTTTGCAACCCTAGGCGCATATGACAAGCCAGTTTTTCCCGATTTTTAGGATTTTCCCTTTCACTAGCTGTTAAGAAAGCTAAAAACGGAGCTGCCCCACCTTGGACTAGAACAGTAGTACCAAATTACTAACACATACTTTTCGGCTCAACAGGACTCTTAACAGTTGCATGGTATTTGATTTTTTCCCTTTTTTTTAATAAAAGAAATGTTATTTGTTTGCCTTTCAACAAGGAATAGCAAGCATCGAAAATGCAACATATATGATGCTCACAGCAGACGCGAAGATATTGCAATTTTCAAAATTAAGGCATTAAAAGCATGAAAATAGCATATAAAAGAATTCACAAATAAACTTACTTCAGATTGAAAATGAAAAGCTCACTGATAAAACATATTTTTTTATCATCCACATAATTGAAGGAATATAAAATTTTATCATATCTTCAAATTTTAACTTTGACATTTCGATTTTCATTAAAGAAACAGAATTGCTCGAAAATTTTAATGTATGATTTTAAATATAAATAAAAATATATTTCATTTATTTGTCTCCTTGCTAAGGGTAATAATCATCAAAAATGAGAAAAAATTGATTTTCATATCAGATACAAATCGATTGCAATTTTTTAAAATGAAGGCACCAAAATAAAAAAAAAAGATGCATACTACAGCAAGGACGGATCTAGAAATGTTCCAAGGGAGGGGAGATAGATTTTACTACGTATTTCTTTACTATACATCTCGGTTTATAGATGTTGACCTCACATGTGTTTTGAATTTCAATTGCGAAACTTATCTTGAAGAGAGCCTTTGCAAGCATCAAAAATAGTCTAAAAATGCCTTTCTGGAACTTCAATGTTGAAAATTTTCCAGTAGTAAGTCCCTCAAGGGAGGGACGATCGCCCCATGCATACAGGCCGGTCATTTCAGGGTTCGGGGGGGGGGGTGTCAATTGCCCCCCCCCCAAAAAAAAACTTTTGGAAATCAATGTATTTGCATGTTGTAAGAAGGCATATTTTTTGTCACTTGTTGGCAAATTCACATTGCGTATACACCCTTTGCCCCCCTCCCCTGGAAAAATTTGAAATGACAGTCCTCGATTCAAATAAATAATTCATTATAGTAAAAAAACTAGAATTGCTTCTTAACATTTCTATTTGATAAATATTATTAATAATTATCGGTATAACCATCGAAAATTCGAAAAAGCAAAAAAAATTCTGGAGGTGGGAAGATAAAAGCATAATTAAAAATATTTTATTTCCGGTATTTTCGAACATGAAAATACCAGAATTGATCATGAAAATACCAGGAAGCCGGTAAAATACTGGAACACAATCAGTGCTGTATTTAGTTCTGAGCTCCTGTATTTTGTTTTGATTTCAGAGAAAAGGGAAGTAATGAAATCACACTCTTTAGGTCATGTTTGAGCATGTTCGGTGCAAAATTTATGTTTTTTTTTTTTTCGTTTTCTTTTTTTTATATACCCTGTAGCAAGTATAGGGTGAAAAATAAAAATACCTTCCCTTCACAGAGTTTATCATGTAATTGTCTTAAGCAGAAGTCCTTGTTTAAAAATTTGTCAGCAGTGAATTAAGTCTTTGGAGGGCCCAGCATTTACTTAATTACTTGAAAAGAAAGAAACAAAAAGTCGAGCTTGGGAATATTTCGGGTTACCAGCAAACGAAGGGCAAATACTCCAATTTGTAAAACTATGAAAATCAAGTGAACCAGCTAAAGATGGAAGAATATTGAATCTTATAAAATTTCACTTACCAATACATGAGCTCAATAAAAGAAACTTTTTTTACATCACAATGCATAACAACATCGCAATGTAAGGTTGGTGATGCATCACGATGCAGAAATCCCAACATCGCCCAGCCCTGCTGTATTCATTTATTTTATGTTTGTCGTGTTCATTCTTTCTCACTACCAATCAAGTCCACTCAAATTTGTAAGTTATTTTAATCATACACGAGACAGTATCCAACCCTGAACCAGGTACAGAGCAATGCAAGCGCTTTGACCACAGGAACATTTTTATGTTTGCAAGGTGGAATAAAGGGCTTGTTAAACTACAAAACTTTCCATTTACCTCATATAAGATGCGCTTTATAGGTCAGTGTTATAAAAGTATTTTTGCTAGGTACGGTTAGAAGTATTTTTACTACTAAGCAATCAGGAGCGGATACAAGGTAGGGGCGATGGGGGCGATCGCCCCTCCCTTGAGAGACTCTTCTCCAGCAAGTTTTCGGCTTTGAAGTTCTAAAAAGGCATTTCTGGATGATCTTCAATGATACAATGAGAAATGTTGAGAATTCGAGGCTCTGATCTGGATTTTTTTCGAAATTGAATACTGAAGCACTAATAATAAACATGTGTTAACCTGGTAAAAAGGCGGAGGGTGAGGGGGGGGGCAAGTAGAAAAACAAAGAATCGCCCCTCCATTGGAGTATTTCTGGATCCGCCCTTGTAAGCAATTTAGTTCGCCTTGTAACTTCATAAATCAACTAATATTTAAGAATAAAAACAGACTTTTAATCAAATTCAGAACTTAAGATCAATAATTCAACAATGGAGGAAATTAGTTGCTTTTTTCCAGGAAAATTACATTTTATAAAGTTCCCTTACATGCTGCTGTAAAACTACAAGCAGAACTTCAAAACATGCATCATCTAGCTTTTACTTTTATAATACTAGTTTAGTTACTAGTGTAATTATTGCTATATTTTTCACTCAAAGCACATAAAAATTTAAATGGAGACAGAACCAGTTTTGAAAGTTTTTACAAAAAAAAAAAGGATTTATAATTGGTTAAATTTTCTCAATCCAGCTATTCTGCTATTTTAATCCCCAACTTAGCAAACAATCAATATTTTACAATTCTATTCAACAAATTGCTGGCATAAACATGAAAATTTTCACAACAAATTTATACCAAGAACAACTAAGAATATTAGGTGCTAGCTGAAAGTGCAAGGTACACAAATCAATTTTTGATCAATTTAATTGTTCATATATTTTATTAATTTTGTTTTCAATAGCAGATATATAAGAGCTAGATGATTAATTTTACTTTCCACATCTTTAAATAAAATTTTTGCAGTTCTCACATTTTGTTAGTAACTACTTGAAACAACTCACCTTAGAGGAAATTCATAATGTGTATTAGCAATAAAAACTCACCATTCAATCAAAATAATACGGCAATGCATCTCGAGTATAATTCTTACCTGAAAAAAAGTTGTCTTCAAG
>JAXGGA010004191.1:0-91568 GCA_038373865.1 Uloborus plumipes | reverse complement strand
TAGGTTAATTCTCACTTTACTATTTTTGGAATAAATGCATTTTAGCAAGAAATAAATTTTACTGTGCATATTTTGAAGTTATAAATGTAACGCAGTGAATGAATTAAGAAATAAAACTTATTAAATTAATTTATTAATCTATTAAATTGTATCAGGAATGCTACTCGCATCTGTAGTATAATTGGTGAATTTTTACAAATTTTTACATTAATAAATTAAAAGAATCAAACCTGAACTTGGTCGACGACAATAGTTTTACTTTGAAAATAGTCCGTGATTTTTTGCTGCACTTTGGAAACACTTTGCTCATAAAATTCTTCACATGTGTGAAGTGAGCCTTCACAAAAGCAGTAGAAGAAAGACTTCTATCTTCCAGAACATTGACACTTTCTCCCATAAAAACTTCGCAATAGAGAAATTGGGCCATTTGATATTCGTTAAAGGGAGACAAATTTACATGCTTTTTTACTGAAATTTTCTGTGTGACAGAAAATGCTTCGTTATATAGAGAACTTCGCTAAATAGAGTGTTCGTTATATGGAGACTCGACTGTATTTTGCTGTTTTTTGTGTCAATAAACTGGCTCTTTTAATAGTAAAGTTTAAATCCCCCTACTTTGATTACTAGATATTGTTAAGAGACTTACAAAACACAAAAATTCCCCTATGCCGAATTTTAAAACACATTGATTTTTAATGAGATTGGAGCTTGATTTTTAATGAGTTTTTAGAAAACCCGCCCCTAAAAATGTGCTCCTGGAGAAATAAAATTAGTGACATCTGGTGGCTGAAATTATCAATTGTTAACAATTAGTTGGTCTATTAATCAGACCCAGGAGTCAGTCACCTTTGTCACTTTTTGAAATTTTGGTTACTTTTAGTCACCTTTTTAAACCTTTCATGAAATGAGTTTTAAGAAAATCTACTTTTAATTGATTAAATTCTTGAAAAGTATCTGAATTATGGCTTTCATGAAAATAATATAAAAAGTAGCACTTAATATGCACGCCCAGGGGGGGGGAGTTGTTCAAGAAAAGTAGCTACACTTAAAAAATTACAATAAAGGTTGAAAGAAAGCCAACTTATTCTTCTACAGGTTCTGCTAATTGGCCATTAGCACTTGCACTGGGATGATACTTCAGATTGAGATTTAAGAAGGAAGAATGACTAGTATTCTTCTACTGAAACTCAGAAGGGAAGACCAAAACCTTGGGTAAACAGAAAGAATAATTCTTGGAGCTCAAACTTTCTGAGCGAAAGCTAAATCATGTTTCTTTTACAAGTGGGACCGCCATAGACTAGTGCAGTTGGTAGCGAAGCAGCTAAGCACTGTTTAGTATTACCAATTCCCAGCTAACTTTTAATCTCTTTACTTTCAGAATAGTATAGCAAGAGGTGTCATGCATCACTTAATAACAGGGGAGTGGGTGGATACTACCTCCTTTCACTTACCATAAAATTCTGAAAGTAACTCCTCTCCCCCCTCCTATTTTTAAAATATAACTGTAAATTTCAGGTGGTATGGGGTAAAATCAAGATTTTTATTTGAAAAATTAACCTTTCAGTATGAATTTAAAAGTACAGAATAACAATTATAAGTAAAAATATTTAACATCAATACTAAGCAAGAATTATAAATTAATTAATCAAATCCTGTTTAGGTTGAATGTGGGCGCCGTTTTTTACTAAAGAAAGGTCTCTATAATATAATGCTTAAAATTCATCATATACTAAATGTGTTAAGGTTACACGAAATAAAAAGCAGAAAACTTGAATGTTCTTACTTTCATGGCTGCCACACTTCCGTCTGACGGACGGAATTCCGTATTCTGTAAAATGTCGCATCATTTGGAAATTTGTTTTGGGAAAAAATGAAATGAAGCTTTAAAAAATATCTCATTTAGATTTTTCAAAAAAAAAAAAACCAAGCAACTGCTTAATAACTTTCTCTCTAGTTGCACATTGAAAACTAGTAATTCAGTTATTTCAATCATAGCTACATTAATCCAGAAAATTATTTTAAAGCTGTTTTTTCCAGTGTTATTTTTTAGCGAAGAATCTCTTACCAGAAACTTTTTATTGTCAATCTTTTAGCATGAATTCGAAGCTTTTTTTTCTTCAGTTACTAATACAGTAATTTTTTCGTTATCACGTTTTCTTCCAAAAAATCTTTTCGAAAAAACTATTCTGAAAGTTTAGATTTTACTTTATTTTGCGATTTGGTTTTATTATATAGTTAATAACAATATAAAAATACAACATATTTGTGCATTAAACTAAAGACATATTACGCGCTAACATGTTTGTGTAGCAAAATGATGCCAAGTACTTTTCAGTCTTTGTTAATTTTTAGAGTAGCACCCATGCTTACTTTGGAATGGAAGCAAAAATCGCAATCACGATGGCAAACTCGTTACAAACATCACAATTTCGAAAATCTCCTTTACAAACTCGCAATCTTATACAGGGTTCGTACTTCCTTAAAAAACCCTTAAGAAGCTCTTAATTTTATCAGACAAAATTAAGGCCCGTAAAAAACTCTTAAAAAGTCCTTAATTTTCGAAAATTTTCTTTAAGTTTTAAAAGACTTTCAGGTTTTTTTTTTTTTTTTTCCTCCACGTGTTAAAAGCTGGCTTTTTAAAATTCATCATTACATACTTTAATACGCGAGAGAGAGCCTAAACTTCGTCATATATGGGAACTGAACGCGCGGCAAACTGGTTTGCGTGGTTGAGACAGCAATCCTTTTGCATCGTGCAAATATTTTAATATTTGCGAAAAGTTTAAGCTGCATTAACATATGTTACCTTAGGTTATCACATTTAATGATTTATTTCAATAATTTCAAAAAAAAATTCTCCCCATTTTACATGCTTACATTTCACCCGCGATACTGGTAAACTCGCTTCTTTTGTTCAATCCTTTGATATCTTCTCAGTGTTTTAATATTTTTGGTGGTTGGAAGTTATTTTAACATATTACTATCTTAAAATAATTTACTGCATTTTTTTTATTTTCATTATTAATAAATAAATTTAATTAAAAAAAACTGATCTATAGTCAAAAAATTGTTTCAGGTATTGAGATTTTAGACCTTGAAAGTATTTTAATATTTTTGACACTTGGAAATTATTTTAACTTAGCTACCAAAGACTGCTTTATTTTATTTCATTTATTTTTTATTATTCATGTGTCTTTCTTAACAATATGCTAATATTCAACACATACTTCACAGCAAATTGTATAACTAAAATGAAAGAAAACTACTGAAAGTGACAGTAATATAATTACAATAACTTATTGATAACTTAAAAATTGCTGTTTTTTGAGATTTTTAGGAAATTATTTTTAAAAAAATTTAGCTCTTAGCATCTAAAAATGCGTTATATGTGACAAACAATGTAGTTGTTTCTGAAAACGTAGAAAAAAACAGGAAATTGCCAAATCTTCTAGGCATTTGGAAAAGGAAGGAGTTATACAACAGACCTCAATTTTTTTTATGGAATTTTTATGTCCCCAAAGGAACCTTTTCCACCCTACACGCTATCGAAAATAGAATTTTTTTTAAAAAATAATTTGCTAAAAGTCTCGAAAAAACTGCATTGTTTCCAAACTTCAAGCCAATTGCAGCAGATCAAGAAATTGACCAAAAAATTTCAAATTTTTTATGTGCACTTTGCTTCCTCAATGGCCCTTTTCCCACAAAACCTATAATTGAAATAAAAAAAAAAAGTCATTTTCGGCCCACCCTAGTATGTAATTGTATCAAACTGTTTATGAGCGAAACCTAACCTGGCAGCATTGTAAGTAGTCATTTGTAGAGATTATCAGCAGTAAATATATAATGCCAGGTTAAGTCATTTTAATAGCTCTTAATCATTCATTGTTACTTGAATCAGAGTCCATTGCGAATCTCTCTGCATTTTAAAAACATGATGTACTCGTAAGTCGAGTACTTTGAAATTATGTTCCTAAAGCTGTTTAAATATTTTCCTATGAGTCCTTAAAAAAAATTGGGAGTCCTTAAATAGGCCTTAATTTTCATTTTCAAAAATGAGTATGAACCCTGGATAAAAAAGACTAATGTCATACACGATTTAATACATTATATATTTGTTATTTTTAAATTCAGTAATACACTTTATTTCTCCTTTAAAGCTATGAAAAACTGTAGCTGGTTTATTATTTAATGCTTGATTTTATTTTTTATGTTTCATAATTTTTATTCTCACTTGAAAGTCTTATGCCTAATAGGGTAGTTTTCGATTTTTCAATTTTATTTTTATATGATAGAGTAACATGTGTGAACATCATCGGTGAAAAAATTTTTGCGATACGATAAGTAGTTTTTTTTTTAAATAATTTTTAAAGTTCAAGAAAATGTGACGTCACTCGGCTGCGGAAGAAACGTCATCGGTACTTCCGCCGCGCCTCAGCCGACCGGGAGAAGCGAGGGAAACGCTTGGCTACGTTGAAGACGCACTTGAAGACTATTAACTCCTCGTGATTTTGGAAGATTTAAATCGCTCGTCCTCTCGAAAATAGGCAAAAACCATCATTGATGTCACTTGAGGGAGATTGTTGGACTGTTCTTTGACGTATCCTGTCTCCATGCATCAAAAGGATTATTAAATATCTAAAAATTAAAAATAACTACGCGCTCAAAATGTCCGTAGCGATAACACGGGTCCGTCGCGGAGAGCTGAGGATTGAGGCCGAGTGACGTAACTCGTGACGTATCAGAAAAGCGCGCTTTTGCGCGTCGGATTTTTAAAAATTCATTAAAAATCAATCGTTGTGTTTTAAAATACGGCAGTGGTAAATTTTGGAGTTTTGAGGGTCAAGTAACAATATTTAATGATCAAAATGGGGATTTTTAATAGGTCACAACTACCCTATTTTGCTCCTGAGAAAGTTTTTTTTCTATCCTGAGTGTTTTTTAAATTGTTTTATTTCTCATTTTGCATTAAAGTTAAGAAAAACTGAAAATAAGCAATCTTTTAAGGTTGATTTTACATTGAAAGGTTTTTAAAAATATATTGTAAAATTTTTATCTTACTACTTCTAGCCCTATAATGTAATCTCATACCTCAAAATTCATATTAAAGAATTCTTTCAAAAAAGTATATAGGCTGTTGTGGTAAAAGTCAGGAAAAAGGGATTGTCACCTTCATTTTAAAATTTGTTACTTTTTTCAAAGACCATCAACACTCCTCGCCCTGAAATTCACAATGAAGATTAGATTTGTCATAGAGCAATCCAATAACCTGTCAGCGATGATGGTTTTAATCTTTATGCGGTCATAACCATATTAAAATTTTTTGAAAGGCATTAATTGACGACTTTTGCTTCTTGGGGCAGCATTGAGTGACCTTAGCAGTGGCGGCTCGTGCCTTAATTTAGTAGGTGGGCCCGCAATTACATGATTCCTCAGTAATGCTTACACATATAAAATGAAAGAAACAACAGCTAGTAAACTAGTGCTGAGCGACGTAAAATAACAATTAGAGCCAGGGGGGAAAAAGATGAAAGTCACTTTTTCGTCAATTTTGAGATATTAGCGCTATCTAGGGGCTATGAAGGACTAGTATCATCTGATAGAACAACAAGGGGGAAAAAAGATGAGAAGCGACCGAAATGTGCATGAAAACTCGAAAAACTACATAAGGAGCTACGACAAATCAAACTTCTTCGCTTTTCTCGAAATCGCTTTTTGGTCACTTTCATCTTTTTTCCAACCGGTCCTTCATATTTAATTCCATTAATACAAATTTGCATTGCAAAACATCTCGTTTGATTTGATATGTAGGTTTTATATTTCAAATTTTACACCAGCCTTAAGCGCGATCAATGAAAGGAAAAACAGTATTTTACACAGACGACCTACTTTCTATACATCACTAGGGTGAATATCAGGAAAAGTGCCAATTTGACCATGGAAATTTTCAATTTTTAAAGATACTCAGAAAATAAAATTAATAGGGTATTTCAAACACACATTAGTAACAATTTTTTTTTTAATTAGTGGCATGGTCAAGGTGAACATTTACCCCTATTTTAGGGGAGGTTGTCTTTGAGCGTTACCGACATGATGAGAATGCTACCGATCTGACAAATATTACAGATTTTACACTTAGTGTACAAAAGTAAACACATTCACTCACTACCTTTTATGTAAATAACTAAGAATATAATAATACTTACGCAGCCTGAACGCTTTTTTGTTTCATAAATAAAATTAAAGACTAATTAAAAGTTAGTTAAAATTTGAATTAGTGCGACAAAGTTTTTTTTTTCAAACAGAAAAATAGGTTAATAGTTAAAAAATCAAAATACCGTATATACTCGCGTATGAGTCGAGAAATTTTGTCCAAAAAATGAAGTTGAAAGTTAGGAGCTCGACTTATACGCGGGGCAGAATTTCCGAAAAATTTTCTCGAACAGCTTTTGGGGAAAAAACACTCAAAAACGAGAAGATTTTTCCGATTCAGTCTATTATGTTTCTAATCAGGGAATTGATTGAAGAGGCACTGGATGGTTAAATATAGTTACTTTATTTACAGAGTTACATGTTATTGAAAAGATCTCGCCGAACCGCGCACGCTGCGAAGTCAAAAACGAAACATGGAGTGCTGGAGTTGAGTTGAGTTGAATCAACAATAATCATAGAGTACATAACACATGGAGAATATACCAGGTGTGTAAGTATGAAACCGGAATTTCCCATAAGACGCCCTAGATGTCGATGTAGTTACCGACTCATCACGTCAGCGGAGCCTTGTTATTGTATTGATATCCGACAAAGATTTCCAACTCAATTAACACGAGTTTCATTCAGTAGCATTAGTTTATTAGAGATAAACATGTCGAGTTCTGTGCCAACAAATTACGATTTGCCGACATCACTAGTTTTCTGTGTTCATCTGAAGAAAACCGCAGCCGAATCGCATCGAATGCTTGTGGAGGCGTTTGGTGAGCATGCTATCGGTAAAACACAGTGTTTCGAGTGATTCAAACGGTTCAGAAGTGGCGATTTTGACGTGGGAACGAAGAACGTGAAAGACCACCGAAAAAGTTTGAAGACGCTGACCTGCAACCTGCAAGCCTTGTTGGACGAAGACCTGGGGAAACTGTCCATACTGAACGCTACCGACAACAAATGACCGATTTGAATCGAGCTTTGAGTGCAAAACGACCAAAATACCAACAAAGACAACACAAGGTGATTTTGCTGCATGACGACGCACCAGCACACAAAGCAAAACGGGTCCAGGAAACGATAGAGTCGTTCCGTTGGGAGATTCTTTTGCATGCGACTTATTCACCGGACCTTGCTCCATCCGATTATTACTTGTTTGCATCGATGGGACACGCACTTACTGAGCAGCGCTTGACTTCTTACGAAGCTGTACGAAAATGGCTCGATGACTGGTTTGCCTCAAAAGATCAACAGTTCTTATGGCGCGGAATCCACAAATTGCCAGAACGATGGCAAAAATGTATAGATAGCGACGGACAAATACTTTGAATAAGGTGCTTTGTATCATACCATTACACTAAACGTGTTTTCCCTGTAGAAAAATTCCGGTTTCATACTTACACACCTGGTAAATTTATACATAACAATTCTCTGGCTACTAATTGAAAAGTTAATAGTCTAATTTCACAGTTCGAAATTTATAGATTGAGTTTTACAACTGGTTTTCTAATTCTGGTTGATCTACGTAGAGGCGTAGTGAAGCTAGGATTAAAGCTGGACCTGCGACTTTTTGGAGAATCGGGCCCATTGAAAGATTGAGATGAACAGGCTCTCGAAGGTGATTGTAGATTTCCTCTCTGCGGCGAAAAATGAACCTTGAATTACTGGGCTAAATCTGGTTCTAGGTGAAGGCTGTCTGTTTGGAGATTGAAGTGGACTTGTTGCATCAGGTTCACATGGCTGGTTTTGGAGAGTAAATGAAGGATTGTTTGTAGTAAGCACAGGATGAGTGTTAGAAGCTGTGGGCTGGAAATAAACATTGCTCTTGCGATACAGATCTTCAGATGGTTTAGAGTCTACTTCGCAAAGTCGTAGTTGATCAAAATGTCTTTTAATGACATATCCGTCATCCAATTCAATCAAATAATGTAATTTCCCAAGTTTCTCTACTACAACACCATATTTCCATCTTTGCCCTTCTGTATAATTCCTTGATTGGACCCGATGTCCCAATTTAAATGATTTGTTGAAGTGGGGATGCTGCAGGGTTTGTTTGTGATGTTGATCTGGTTTAATTAAATCTAACCTGGTGCGGATATTATTGCCAATTAACAGTTCTGCTGGTGTTTTACCCATTGAAAGGGGAGTTGCTCGAAACTTCATTAATAATTCGCAAAATTTCTCATGAAGTGTCCCAGGCTCAAATTTCATGCACTTGAGATTTGTTTTCAAAATTTGGACATAACGCTCCGCTTGTCCATTCGTTGCGGGATGACCAGGGGCTGTCAGGCGCTGTTGAATCCCGTTTCCTTTACAATACTCTTGAAATTCATAAGATTTGAAAATTTTAGCATTGTCACTAACCAAAAATTCTGGCAACCCAAAACGGCTAAGTACTTCTTGAAGATATTTAATTGTCAGTGAAGATGTAGGGTTTTGCTTTGTAGCAAAAATTTCTGGCCATTTTGATTTCGCATCAACCACTAGAAAAAAATAATGATTTAAAAATGGACCTGCATAATCGATGTGGATGCTCTGCCAGTTTCTGTTTGGGGGTTCCCAAGCGTGAATTGGAGCTTTCGCAGGATTCTTCTTTATGTCTGAACATGGTTTGCAACTCTTTACTAGATGTTCTATATCAGAGTCTATATTTTTCCAATAGCAGTAGTTCCTTGCCAAAGCTTTCATCTTGACTATTCCAACATGCGTTGAATGTAGTTCTTGAAGCATTCGAAATTGTAATGTTTGGGGAATGATAACTCGTTGGCCACGGAATAAGATTCCTTCGTGTATAGTTAAAGCTGGATCGGAAATACTACCATCTAGTATGTTTGATTTTAGTTTGGAAAGTTCAGGATCTTTTGCAGTTTCTTCCTCGATAATTTTTGCAGTGATTGTTTCAGTAGAAATCTGGTTTATTATACTTTCTTGAAAAATATATTCACAGTCAACAGCATTTATTTCATGCGGTCTGACAGGTAATGGATTTCTGGATAAATAATCAGCATTCACATGATCAGAAGATTTTCTATATTGAATTTTGAAATCAAAATTTGAAATGTAATGAGCGTATCTCAGCATCCTTGTGGCAGAAAGCACAGGTAATTTTTTCTCTGGATGAAAAATTGTCATTAGAGACTGTTTATCAACTATAAGTGTAAACTTTCTTCCATAAATATAGTCAAAAAATTTCTTAAATGACCAATATATTGCTGTGGCTTCTTTATCCAACTGACTGTAATTTCTTTCAGCATTGGTTAAAGATCTGGAAGCGAATGCTATAGGCCTTTCACTGCCATCTGGCATAATGTGTGAAAGAACACCTGATAATCCAAAAGGACTAGCATCAGTTGCTAATGTTACTGGAAGATCTGGATTATAGGGAATTAATATCTTGTTACTGGTAATTTCTGATTTTGCAACTGTAAACGCCTTTTCACGGCTATTGTCCCACTTAAAAGAAACATTCTTTCTTAAGAGTTTATTTAAAGGATGTAGCATCTCTGATGCGTTTTCGATGAATTTTGAATAATACATGATGAGACCCAAGAACTGTTTAACTTCAGTTACATTTGTAGGGCATGGAGCATCAATTATGGCTTTGATTTTATCAGGGGATTTTTGTAGTCCTTGAGCACTTATGATATGTCCCAAATATTGAACTTTTCTCTCGAAAAATTTACATTTTGAAAAATTAATGTGCAAATTATATTCTCGTAATTTGTCAAGAACCTTCAATAAACGTTTTTTACATTCGTCATATGTTTTTCCCTGAATAATCAAATCATCAAAATAAGCTATGACTCCTTCAAGATCTAGAATAAACTGGTCAATAAATTTATGAAATTCACTGGGGGCAGTTTTGATTCCAAAAAATAATCATTTGGCTAAATAAGTACCTCGATGGGTTGATATAGTTTGAATTTTTGCACTTTCATCATCAACAGGAATATGTAAATATGCTTTATGTATATCAAGCGTACAAAAATATGAACCACCTTGCAATTTATTGAAAATGTCTTCAATACGTGGTATAGGATGTCGTTCATCTAGAAGTTGTTTATTTACTGTAACCTTTTATAGTCAGCGCAAATTCTTACCGAGTTATCTGATTTAGGTACAATGACTAAAGGAGTTCCCCATTCGGAGTGATCAATTTTCTCTATAATTCCTTCAGCTTTTAGTTTATCTAATTCTTTTTCAACTTGTTCTTTTAAGGCATAGGGTACTGGACGTGGTTTTAAAAAGACAGGTTTTGCTTCTGATTTCAAGTTCAAAGAACATGTATAGTTTGGAACACAACCAACTTGATTTTGGAATACATCTGAGTAGGAATCAAGAATTTTCGAAATTGAAGCATCGTTAGTAGGAATATTAGATATTTGATTCAAATCATTGACATTTATTTTTAATTTTCTTATCCAATCTCGACCCAAAAGAGCACTTTTGTTCATTGAAACGATATACAAATCTTCTGTACTAGTGTTGTTATTATAAGACACGTTTAATTTTGCTACACCTATAGGTTGAAAAATTTGTCCCGTGTAACTTCTGAATGACACATCAGTTTTCTGGAGAGGTACATTTAAGTTCAAATTTTTGAAATCAGTTATATCCATCAAACTTACTTTACTACCCGAGTCACATTCAAATCGAAAGTCAATTCCATTTAATTTAATAACAGCATACATTTTATCATCGAAATTATTATCATTAATCGACACACCATAAATTCTATTTACAAATAAATCATTTGAATTATCAGTTATCTGTTGGACATTATGATTCTTGAATTTTTGCTTAAATGTGCTGGAAATACACACTTTAGCAACATGACCTCTTTTGTTGCAAAGCCTACAGTGTAATTTTTTTATTATAAAACATTCACTTGTTTTATGATTCGATTTTGAACAGTGAAGACACAAACCTTCCATACCCAGTTCTTTAAGGTTTATATTTTGACGTTTATTCTGGAATTTTCCCTTATTCTGATTTTGAGGATTCTTATTTATTGGCTTTGAATTAGCATGCAAAGAGTGACTTACATTTTTTGAATTTTGGTTTGAAATTTTATTTACATAATTAGTTGAATTACTCTTATAAACTTCTTTGTTTTCGATTTTAGCAGCTTCAATTGCTAAAGCGATTTCAACATTTTTATCAAAATCGATGTCGCCTTGCTGCAAAAGTTTCTCTCGAATATCGGTATCATATAAACCGCGAATAAATTGAGATCGAAGCAATAAATTTAACATTGATTTAGTACAGGTATTGTCCTCACAATTTGACTTGAATTCAGCATTTTTAGTTAGGTCTTTTAAGTGCATTATAAAAGTTGATATTGACTCACCTGGACGTTGAACCCTTGAAAAAAAATTTATGCTGTTCTGTAAGCACATTCGGTTTAGGCGAGAGATGTTTCTTCAACAACGTAAGCAGTTCTGTGAAAGATTTTGTCAAAGGCAGTTTTGGTGCAGTTAAACTTGATAAAAGTTGATATTGTTTTGAGCCTAAACAATTACTAAGGACAAGTACCTTTGCCTCTTCCGTTTCTGCATCTTCTTCGTCTAATCCTTTTAATTTAAAATAATTTTCTAATCGTTGAGAGTAGCTGTCGAAGGTTTCTGCACTCTCGTCGAAGTGGTCGAAAGACAAATTTTGATGAAGCAAAATCTCTTTAGGAGATAGTTTTTGTTTCGTAACTGGAGCTCCTTGAAAAGTTTTAACGAAGTCTTGCAATGTTTGAACGAGAGCTTGAAGTTCCGTCATCCTTATTAGATCCTCGTCACCAAAACTATTATGTTTCTAATTAAGGAATTGATTGAAGAGGCACTGGATGGTTAAATATAGTTACTTTATTTACAGAGTTACATGTTGTTGAGAACATCTCGCCGTACCGCGCACGCTGCGAAGTCGAAAACGAAACATGGAGTGCTGGAGTTGAGTTCAGTTGTACCACAATAATCATAGAGTAAATAACACGTGTAGAATGTAAATTTATACACAACAAGTATAATTTGACATGGCATGTTGTTCCTAAACAGCAGCTAGGATTTGAAGTGATCATTGAAAGAGATATCCTACAACAAGCATCGGTCGAATTGGCTAAAGACAGAATCAAATTCAGCATGAGAGAAAATCAAGTTTGGTCTATGTATGCGCAGCTATTCGAAGCCCATAACGCAAGATGAAATCGATGTCAAACATGTTTCAAACTCGAAAATAAGAGAAGAGTTATCGGAATTAATTTCTAACTATACGCCTAACAAAACTGAAATAAAATATTTTTGGAAAAAAAATAAAAAAATAAAAATAGAACCGACTTCAGTTGGAAATTGCTCTAAAAAGTAAAAAATAATTTTTTTCTTTGAACACCATCGAAACTACTTTTAAACATAAGTTTTGAAGTCGGCGCAAAAACGATAGGTAAAATGATATTTAACCATATTTTGCCAACATTTTTTCAAAGAAACCATTGAAAATCAAAAGCAGAATATTTGTACCTATTACACGAATGTGTGGTAATCAATGAAATGAATCCATTAAAATTTATATTTATAGTTGAATTGCAGTTGCTTATGATTCTTTACATTGTTTTTGCGCCGACTTCAAAACTTATGTTTAAAAGTAGTTTCGATGGTGTTCAAAGAAAAAAATTATTTTTTACTTTTTAGAGCAATTTCTAACTGAAATCGGTTCTATTTTTTTTTTTTTTCAAAAATATTTTATTTCATTCTTTTTAGTGTAAATGCACTTAAAATAATCAAAATATAGTTAAAAAACCATGCAGCTGTTCAAAAAACTTGCATACCTGGACTCGATCTCATTCCATCAGGAACTTCAACCCGACGCTTTTAACCACTTGACCATCGGGTCGCTCATTGAAGTAAGGATTTACGATAGCACGTATTGTTTTTAAATAACATAAAATTTAAGTTTTTCGATCATAACTTTTTTTCTAGTGAACAAATATCGTCATATGAATACACATGGTACCTAAGTTAACCATCTCCTATCGATTAAAAAAAAATCGTCCAAATCGGTTCAGTAGATCAGATGTTATGTGCGAACAAACAGACAAAAAAACATACGCTTTGAATTCAGAACCTCCTCCTTTTCTGAAGTCGGTTAAAAATTGAAAGTAAAAGTAAGTAATTTGAATTGTGGGAGAAGGAGTTAGAGTAAGACTTGGAAAATTGGTGCAAGTTTTTGCTTTTCATGGAAAATAATTTTCAACTGAAGTGGACTCTTCAGCTTTTTTCAAACACCACAAATCAAAATCTTATTTTTTAAAAATGTGTGTCTCTTTAATGATCGTTCATACCCCCCCCCCCCTCGCAGTGCAAAAAAACATTACACAGCAGATTTTTCCCAATAACTCAACACTCATGGTGTTTGATACATTTTATGTGTTTGTAATGATGTTTTTTGGTCACAACCAATATGAAAATCACAAAAAATAGTTACTTTAATTTTTAACATATGTTTATCATTTTCAGAATTTTTGACTTTTAATTTTACATTGAATTTGACGTAAATGCAAGGTATAAAATACAGAATTTTATAAAGATACAAAAATTAACATAATATAATTGATTGTGTATATAATTTTTGAAAAAATAATACAGGTGCCGCAAATCAAAAACCATTTATTGCCACAATCGATTCAAAGCCCCCAAAAATGGCGCAAACGTCCATAAGAAAATTCTACAGCATCGAAGGACATCATTGCCAATTTTAACAAAGATCCGACCAAAAGTGTCCTTTTGTACCATAAAAAAATATGGGGCACATTGCCATGGGAGGATGTATCTGCATAAGGACATTACAATCATTAAAAAAAAAAAAAAAAAAAAAAACATGCAGCTATTCGAAAAAAATCCTTGCAGACCTGGACTCGATCTCATTCCATCAGGAACTTCAACCTGACGCGCATAACCACTTGACCATCGGGTCGCTCATTGAAGTAAGGATTTACGATAGCAGATATTGTTTTAAATGACATTAAATGTTAGTTTTTTCGATCATAACTTTTATTTTAGTGAACAAATATCGTCATATGAGTACATGGTACCTAAGTTACACCATCTCCTATCGATTAAAAAAAATTTGTCCAAATCTGTTCAGTAGATCAGATGTTATGTGCGAACAAACAAAAAAAAAGTATATGCTTTGAATTGAGAACCTCCTCCTTTTTCGAAGTCGGTTAACAACGAATGTATCGATGCAAATTATTTTAAAAGATGACATTCCGATTTACCGCCAAATATCATTCTCCGAGAATCAAGCAGTGAACAAACAAATTGACGAATGGCTAGAACAAGGAATAATACGACCCAGCTCATCTGAGTACGCAAATCCAATTGTACTATTAAAAAAGAAAGATGGAAGCACCAGATTATGCGTGGATTACAGAAAACTAAACCGCAAACTCGTCAAAGGTAGATTTCCACTACCATTAATAAACGACGTCTTGGACAAGCTTCAAGGAGCTAAAGTTTATTCAACACTTGATTTAAAAAACGGATTTTTTCACGTGAGCATAAACGAAGATAGCAAACGATTCACCTCTTTTATCATTTGGGACGGATAGTTCGAGTTTAATAAAGTTCCTTTTGGTCTCAGTACAAGTCCCAGTGCGTTCCAGAGATATATCTACAGTATTTTCCGTGAACTTATGTGGAAAAACATTGTAAAGGCCCGGTTTCCTAGGAGTGAAATCGTCGATCTCTGGCGAGGCGACAGACGCCGCCGCCTTCTGCGCATGCGCCTGAGCCGCAGAGTGACGTCGCTTCATGCCATCAAACTGGTTCTGATTCCAGCGTGCGTCGCGCCCGGCGTCAGCGACGATTCTAGGAAACCGGGCCTTAAAAATCTGTACGGATGATTTAGTAATTCCAGCGAAAGACGAAAGAGAGGGACTGGAGAAGTTGAAGAAAGCCTTCGAAGTTGCTTCAAAATATGGTTTGGAAATAAAATTTTCCAAATGTCAATTTTTACAAAGAAAAATTGAATTTTTGGGCCACATTATCGATACCGGAACAGTTCGTCCATCTTCAGCTAAAACACTAGCAGTGAAAAAGTTTCCCATGCCTACTACGGTTAAGCAAGTCCAAAGTTTCCTAGGCTTCACCGGCTATTTCCGCAAATTTATCCGGAATATTCTAAAATAGCAAAACCATTAAGCGACTTGACAAGAAAAGACAAGCCATTTGAATTCGATCGACCTCAAATCGAAGCGTTTGAAAAGCTGAAGAAAATGTTAACGAAAAGTCCATTGTTGAGTATTTTCAGACCGGGAAGAAATACCGAGTAACATGCAGAATGCAAGCCAACATGGCTATGGGGCTGTTTGATTACAAGAAGACGACGATGGGAAATTGCATCCTGTTTTATACATGTCCCAGAAAACCACTCCGACTGAAGAAAAATATAGTAGTTACGAGTTAGAAGTCCTTGCTGTCGTCACAGCTCTAAAAAATGTTCGTACTTATCTCCTAGGCAACTCCTTCAAAATTATCACCGATTGTTCAGCGTTTCAAAAAACTATGGACAAAAAAGACTTAGTTACCCGAATAGCCAGATGGGCTCTTTTGGAAGAGTTCGACTACGAAATAATCCATCGACCCGGCAAGCGAATGCAACACGTAGATGCCTTAATGCAGTAGTCGTAATTACGGATGATACTCTCACCGCAAAATTGAAAAGGGCTCAACAACTAGATGAAAACGTCCAACAATTAAAATCCCTCCTGAATAGTGACGCACAAGAGTTTTTCGAAAGAAATGACATTTTATACAAATATGAAAACGGCCGCGAATTAATTGTTGCACCGAGAGATATGCAAAACGAACTCATCAAATTGGCACACGACAAAGGACATTTTGCAGCAACGAAAACTGAAGAGATCGTTAAATTGGATTTTTTAATCCCAAATTTAACAAAACGCGTGCAAGACGTGATTGGAAATTGTGTACCATATATACTAGCAAATAAAAAGAGTGGAAAAAAGGAAAGATTCTTAAACCCTATTTCTAAGGAAGATATACCGCTAAGCACCCATCATGCTGATTTAATAGGCCCTATGCCTATGCCTTCAACAAACAAAAAATACCAGCACATCCTAACCGTTGTTGACGGATTTATAAAATTCACATGGCTTTATCCATCTAAATCCACTTTTGCGGAAGACGCATTCAAAAAATTGAGACTGCAACAAAAAACTTTCGGAAACCCCTCAAGAATAATAACTGACAGAGGACCAACATTCATCGCTAAAGCTTTTAAAGACTATTGTGAAGACGAGAAAATACTTCATCTGCCAATAGCAACTGGAGTACCCCGAGGGAGTGGCCAAGTCGAGCGAGTACACCGCACGCTTATACCAGTTCTCACCAAACTATCCATCGAAGACTCAACCAAATGGTACAAGTACGTAGACAAACTACAAAGAACACTTAATAGCACCTCCAACCGAAGTACCAAGCGGACTCCTTTTGAGCTGCTGGTGGGCACCACTATGAGAAACAAAGAAGACCTTCATATACAAGAACTATTGATGGAAGAATACCTAGAAGAATTAGATGAAAATCGAAATCTGCTTCGGCAAGAAGCGAAGAAAAACATCCAAAAAGTTCAAGCTGAAAATAAAAATGGGTATGATAAAAAGCTCCTGAATACCAAGTAGAAGATAGATTTGGTGGCAATCCAACGAACTCAGTTTGGAACAGGGTTAAAATTGAGACCGAGATTTTTGGGACCCTATAGAATAGTTAATGTTAAGCCAAAAGATAGGTACGACGTACAGAAAGTAGGTACTCATGAAGGCCCTAACTCAACCACATCCTCGGCTGTTATGATGAAATTCTACTCCCAAACTTAACTTTTTTTAAATATATTTTATAATTTATTATATTTTTCTTCGTAATGTTATTATATTGTTTATATTTGTGTACGAATTTTCATATTGTAACCGTGTTGTCTTTATCGTATATTCACGTAATGCTTAATCGTGGTTTTCCTGAAATAATATTTCAATTTCAATTTCAATTTCAATTTATTTCAATCAAGGCAATACAAACATAAGCAAAAAATAGACATATCATAAGACGAATACAACAATAAATAGAGCACAAATACAGAAAAAAAAAAAAAAAAGAACAAAATTAAAAAAACAAACGTCAAGTATATACATCATAAAACAAAAAGCCCTGATTAAGTAAAGGGAGTAAAGGCTGTAAAAAAAAAAACAGCCTGACGAGCTCCCATCACTCAAAAGGGACAACATTACGGGCAAATTAATGAATAGGGAAATAAAGTACTCATCTGAATTCATAAGAACATATATACAGAAAGTAAAAACAATAGAGAAAAAAATATACAGATATATATATATATAAAAAAAAAACAATATAAACAAAGAAAAGAAAAACTTAAAATCAGAGCTAACTCAAGACATTGAGGATAAGTTAGTGTTCACAAATTAGTTTAAGTATAAGTTTAAGTGGAGCTAAGTATAATGTTTTTTAACCGTTTTTTAAATAAATTTCTACTGTTTATGCATTTTAGGCTGTTTGGTAGAGAATTCCAGAATCTCGGTCCATAGGAATTAATGCCATTGAATAATAAATTTGTTTTTGCAAAAATTGGTAAAAGATCATCACGATGCTTAGTATGGTAATTATGAACCATTTCTCGCATTTCCACTATTTCCAAATTAAACCCATTATGGACTGAATCATACATAAAAAGACCAACATTATAATTATAAATTTGTTCAGCGTTCATTAAAAAACTTCTATTTATGTTACCAAATCTATTAGTCCTATTAACAATTCTTTGAAATCTATTTATTAAAACATTAATTCTGTTTAAATTATTTTTAGTTGTTTGACCCCAGGTAAGTATACCATAATTAATAACTGAGTAGATCATAGAAAAGTATAGGATGAACAAAACATTTACAGGAACTAAATTTGACACAAAGTTCATTAAACCTAAACTACGAGAAATCTTTTTTGAAACAAAATCAATGTGATTATCCCAGCGTAAATTATTTTGCAAATTAATCCCCAAAAAATTAATGTTCTCTACATGTTGATAAGTTTTTCCAATCAACCTTAGCTCAAAATTGTCAATTTTCTTATTTTTCCAATGAAAGATAGTGAAATTAGTTTTGTCGTAGTTAACATACAATTTATTGGCATTAAACCATAACATAACTTTCTCTAATAAAACCTGACTTTTAGTTTTCAAAGAAACTACATCCTTTTCACCAACAAAAACAGATGTGTCATCAGCATAAGACAAAATTAAAGAATCTTTAGATAATAAGAAGATGTCATTTAAAAAGATAATGAATAACAGTGGACCCAATATTGAACCCTGAGGAACACCATACTTAACTGACAGCATTCTTGAGCATGAATTTCCTATGGAAACATACTGTTTTCTATTACTTAAATAACTACAAAGCAGATCAAAAGGTCCACCTCTTATACCATAAAATTTTAATTTGTGTAGTAATATATTATGGTCAATAACATCAAAAGCCTTAGTAAGATCAAGAAAAAAACCAAGTACAATATTTTTTTTGACATCGATTTCTTTCTGAATGTAATCAATTGCTCGAATTATAGCTACTTCAGTTGATTTATTTTTAGTAAAACCATATTGGTTATTTAAAAGTAAATTATTAGTGCAAAAATAGTTCCAAAATATGTATGTTTCGTCACTGGGGGCCAGTTCCAGCAGGACGGCCGAACCTGTAGGAATGATTGGCAACACTCAAGAGAGAGAGCGCGCAACGCCACCCTCTAGCGAGCATAAGAGTCTAACACCGACAGCAGATGTAAAAGGTGCTCTTCGGTGTGTGTTCCTCGACGCGCAAGCGTACGCGCCTGTTGTTACTATGTGTTACTACGGTACTATGTGTTATGTGGATTAATAAATGTTCTGTGATGTTGACGACGCTCTCATCCTTACTGCGAACTGGCGGGCGGACACCCTAGACACAAACCGACCCTACATCTATATATGAGCAATTCTATAGGGAAGTGTTATTTTAGATCCAAAATTTTCAACTTTTCACTAGGGGTATAGTTTGGCATTTTTAGTTTTAGAAAAATAATCAATGCATTTTTGTTGAAAAAGATGTTCACAAAACATCTTCATTAATTTCAGATATATTGAAGGTCAAATTTGTAAATTTAACAAAAATTATCCATATGCAATTTTTTTCATATTTCCTTTAATTTTTATTCCTGAATGAATTAAGTAATATTTCATTACATTTATCATTGAAAATCAAATGAAATTTGCTGCAATTTCCGAAAGAAAAGCTGTGGCGTTAAATGTTTAAAAGTTGAATTTTTAGAAGTGCGGCCTTTTTGCCGATGCGGCGTTTACGATCGACTTTTTGTATGCAGTTATATATTATCTATAATATGTAACTGCATTCATTTAATTGCATTCTATGTTTGTTTAAGTTAGGGGAGAAATTAGAAAGTAAAAAATAACTAAAAGGGAAAAAAGTAAAAAAAAAAAAATCCTTGGGAAAGTTATAAAATAAGTAAACCAATTGGTTCCTGGTAGCTAGTATTACAAAATTCTTTATAAATATTCTAGTCAGCTAGTTGCCAATGGTAATTTTTTTTCTTTACTTTCAGACAAAGGAAAGCAAGATTCAAGTAATCGAACCAACTGGCTGTCACATTTAAAATAAATTTATGAAATGTATGTAAAAATAAAAGCAATATCCCAGTAGCTGGAGTCGGCTTGTTTTTTTTGTCATGTTAAGACAGCTTCTCATAACTTCAAGGGTAATCGGATCATCTGTCTACTTTCGAAAGCACCAGATTGATAAGCCTCTGAATGTTTCTAAAATTTTAATGGAATATTAAAGTTCTAAAGTTTTTGAAAAATAAATCAAAATTGTACATTTCAAAACAAGGAACTACGAGCTATGCAAAATACGAGCGGCAACTCATTGCACATTACCCAGCTTTAGCCTTCAAATTTCGAGTTGAGCCGCACCATAGTTTGCGGACGCTCGCTGGTAAGATAAATTCACTTTATCTACCAGTTTGTTGGCTATTTTAGCTACAATAAGAGGTTTTTTGCCTCCGGCTCGATCATTGGCTATTCCTAACTGAGGAGCCCATAATAAGGGCGAAACTGTAGTCTTAGGATGCTATGATCGAGCTGTGGGTGCATTTGCTACAGTTATGCAAAATAGCTTTTCTGAAAATGGAATTTTACACTCTCACCCTGTTTTCTTTAAATTTCCCGAAAATACTAGCGTATCCAAAAACAAAAATGGCACAGATAAAAAAAAAAAAAGCCTTGCTTCTTATAAATTGACTATTAATTTGTACTATGAAATTATTTACCCTGCTAGCTTTGGAACCGTATAGGGCAGTAGCAGCCACGTGCTTTTTGCACAGCAACGGAACCTAGCAACCGTTCCTGGAGGACAAGCAACTCCATGTTTACCGTATGTGCCGTATGGTATTGCGAGTGGGCAGTTGTTTTTTTTTTTTTTAGCCTTTTTTAAAGTGTAAAATGTATTCCGCGTGTTGTGAAAGCCTTCATAACGAAGCAAAAGGAAGATACATTGATAAATTCAAGATCATTAACAATTAGAATGCTTATTTATTAAGATACGCGTCTTACGTGCCGTACGTACCTTACAAATACAAAAAAATAAAAAGAAGGATTGATAGATCCGCAGCTTATGAATATTTAATACATTAAGAACAATCAAATAGTGTCAAAACAAGCATATTAGTAGACAGTTTGTTGTTATTCTACTCAGCGGCTAAAAACACGGAGAGTTTAGTAAATAATTATTTTTTTCAAATGATTGATGAGCTGAAAATGAAAAATCAGTATGAAATACAAACAAAGCACGCCTATTTGAAAACAGAACGGGCCAAAATAACAGTCAAATTTGCAAGAAAAAAGATTTAGCAAATCATCGGTAAGAAAAGCAGACGACGTTTCGAGTATGTTTATTTGTCATCAGCACGCGGAGTTTATTTGTCTCTCAGCATGACGTCATATGCTACTGCCCTATTCATGCGCAGGGCGAGAAACTTTGTTATCAGAGATTGCCCACTACTCACTCCATGTTTCTCTTTTCTCATTGACTGAGAGCAATTTGTTTGTTTGTTAGTATTGGCAACAAAATGGATATATCTGTTTAGTTTTAATATGGTTGTCATCAAATAGAGCATGTGTGAGGTCCTGGCGGCGCTGTTGGTATGCGCGTCACTCTAGGGAGCCCAGGACGGCGGGTTCGATTCCCGCCCTCGCTCTGGTTGTAACTTCCTTCTCCGTGAGCGTAAACTCTGTCCTGTTCTGTCTTGTACTATCTGTCATATTGGACGAGAGTTCATAAACGGGTCCTGCGTGACCAAGTACACGAGCTCGAAAATATATGTGATGTAAACAATAAACAATGTAAACAATAAACAAAGAGCATGTGTTTCGTTTTGTGAACAATAAATAACATTTTCAATATGGGATCTGAAAGGTTAGTCAAACTTATTCGTTCTCATAGTAGTGTAAGCGATTAAGACTGTGTATTTTTCAACTTGAGAATTGCGTCCTGATATCAAATCGGTTTTCATTTTAGTTTCGAAACCGTTATAACTACAAGTTTATAGTAACTTTAATTCGCGACACTTTTTATTGTTTCACGAAGGAATTAACACAATCTATAAAAGAAAGGGGTGCAAAATTTCCGTTGAAAGGGAAGTATGAGATGGTTTGTCACTTTATCTTTAGGATTTCAGTAAGAGTCTCAACAGTAAAAAGTTTTGATATTGAACGATGTAAAAAAATTAATCTTCAGTTAAGATTATATTTTGATTGTCTGTAATCTTTGGATTGTAAATTTGCAGTCCCATTGTGCAGAAATTCTTTTTGAAAGATGAAACTATATTAAATTAAATTGATAGTGGTGGCAGTGAAACTTTGCCGGTTCTTTGTGTCAAGTCTGCTAATGAGAATTTTTGCATGAATCCAGATTGAGCTCATTTAATTCTCAAAATTTAAGAAAGAAAATCAATGATTATGTCCCAAACAATGCTTAAAATGTATCAATTTTTTGTAAATATTCTTCATCTATCAAAAAAAAAGAAGAAATTTGATAATTAATACCTCAATAGAGAGAGAGTTATTTCTTTTAATCAATTTCTTGATTATTAGTGTAAAAATAGTCTGCTGCAAAAACAGGGAAAAAAAAATTTGATACAATTATACGTAGTAGAGTAGAGAACAGATAGAGACATGGGCGTATCTGGAGGACCGGGAGGAGGGTCGTGACCCCTCCCTTTAATGACTAAATACGGCCTAAAACTGTATTGGTGCCTATTATGTTTCAAAAAAAAATTGACAAAAACCTCAGTTTTTGCCCAAAAATGGCACATTGCCCCTTCCTGAACCAGAAGTTATATCCACCCTCGGTTAAGGAGGAAAGATTTGGAACAAAAAGAGAAAAGTTATTTCTACTTCCAAAGCAGGAAATATTGCATTTCTTTTTGATTCGAAAGATTTGTTTCTTTCCAAACTGGTCGGATTTTCTCGCAGAAGTGCTTGTGTGCTACTACTTATTAAGCTAAGAAATAAAAAGCTCCCAGTACTTGTTGTCACCATTTCTTAAAAACTATCAATTTGGATCCACACCTTTAAGTTTATTCTCTAAAGTTTTCCAAATATCTGCTGCTGCAACAACAGTACTATTATTTTTTTAATAGAGTCTAAAGCTACAGAGCAGTAAGTTCTAATCATTCAAAAAGATTTTCTGCATTTCTGTTCAGTGCAGTATCAACCACTTTATTGTAGGAAAAAAAAAAAAACTCAATTCTGTCTCTGCTCCTCACAAATTTTAATAGCAGCAGATCAGTTTTTCTATGTGCTTGGATAAAATATCTACCATTATGTTTCAACATACAATTAGATAGTAAAACTAGTTATACCATTGGACTTTTGATTGTACATTTGGGTGATTCAAAAAAAATTTTTTTTTTTAATTTCTTTGGTCTTACCCCGGAGTTTTTTGTTACACTATTCATGAATGTGATGTATGTAAAATTTTAGCTCAATTGAATAATATTTAGAGGTCGTTCAACACAATTGAATTCTGTTGAAAATTAACAATTTCGAGAGTTGGAGTATATAACTTCATTACATGAAATAATATTGTTCTTCATATAAAATGGAATAATTTAAAATTTTAGTTTACGCTACTAAGTAATTAGTCAATAAAACAATAGCTCAAAGTGAAATGTAACGACCCCCACCCCCACTCCAAAGCTGCATCATCTTTTACCTGAGTTTGGGTAGAAAATGCAGCTGCAAGCTCGGGCTGTGGTTTCTGTTTTCTTTTCGGTTGTTTGAGGTTTATGAATTATTCTGCTTAAAAACCTAGCATCCACTCTAGACAGGGCCCAATATAAGTGACAGAAAGCTACTTTGTTAGTAGCTGCTACAGTACAGAGTATGGGTCAAAATGGGGAGGATTTGACAACTTCCATAAAACGGTAAAGGAAACTATTCGCTCTGAATCGGCCGTTAACTTACAAAAGTCATTTAAGTCAATGACTTCCTTTGATAGTTCACTGGAATGAAACACTTATGCAAAATATATTGGGAAAATGAAGGAGGATTGGTGGGTTTCATACCAATATTAGTAAACAGAACCACAAGCATTTGATGATTTACTTCTGGGTTCTAGTAAGTTAGTCAGGCACTGGAATTTCTACGGTAAATGCTGCTGTGCGATAACCAGTTAGATAAATGGGAACTTACCAGGGTTGGGTTTTTGACGTCAAAAACCAGTTTTTGACATGACACGTCGAAAACCTGTCGAAAACCCGTCGAAAACCTGTCAAAAACGTCGAAAACCTGTCGAAAACGTCAAAAACCTGTCGAAAACCTGTCTAAAACTCAAATACAGTGGTTATTGAGATTTTTTATAAACATATAAGGTTTCTCATCCTGAAAAAATTAAATAAAATTCATGCATCTTATCAATAAAGTTTAATAAACATTAAATTAATAAATTTAATGAAAATTATTTCTCATTCTTTTAAACTAACTTGTTTTGCCATGAAAAAAGTTAAATACTAAAACTTAAATCCAGCTTTTAAAGTAGTTTTGTTTAAATGTTTATATAACTATCAATTAGTTATCTTATCAATCAAGTTTAATAGAAATTAAATTATTAAATTGAATGAAAATTAATTCACATTCTTTTAAATTAACTTGTTATGGAGTGAAAAACAGTTAAATATTAAAACTTAAATCCAAATTTTAGAGTAGTTTTGTTTAAATGTTTTAATAACTATCAATTAGTTATCTTATCAATCAAGTTTAATAAAAATTAAATTAATAAATTTAATGAAAATTAATTAGCATTCTTTTAAATTAACTTGTTATGTCGTGAAAAAAGTTACAAATATTAAAACTTACATCCAGTTTTTAAAGAAGTTTTGTTTAAATGTTTAAAAACTATCAATTAGTTATGTCATCAATCAAGTTTAATAAAAATTAAATTAATAAATTTAATGAAAATTAATTCTCATTCTTTTAAATTAACTTGTTATGCCATGAAAAAAGTTAAAAGTATTAAAAGTTAAATCCAGTTTTTAAAGTAGTTTTGTTTAAATGTTTTAGTAACTATTAGTTAGCTATTTTATCAATCTAAAAATCTTTACATCATTACTTTAAAGTGATTTTTTTTTTTTTTTTTTGAGTAAAAGCAAAACTAAATTAATTAGTACTCAGTGTACAAATCTGCTAAATATTTTTGATCAAACTATTTATTTATTTATTTAATAGTTAAAATTTATTATTTCAAATTAAAATTTAAAAAAATCACTTGTAAAAATTTATTAAGTATACCCAAGACACACAGCACTTAATTAATGTACCCACTTCATTTTTAAAATGAAAAAATCTGTTACAGTAATTCCTCGAAACAATAAAGCCATATGTTTGATTTTTTAAAATGCTAGTTACCATTATTTACTCCCGAGCCCTTCAATTATGATTAGGATTGCTTATTACACTTTATTTTAACCTAAAACTCCAAAAGTTTACTTCAGTGTCTGAAATCAGAAATTGTCAAATTCATTTGAATATGTATTTTGATTATCAATATCAAATTTAAACATGTTTTGGACAGAAATTTAGGTTTTTGACACTTATGTCAAAAACCATGTCAAAAAGTGGTTTTTGACATGACGGTAAAAACCACGGTTAAAACCGGATAAAACCTCCAACTGTCAAAAACTTGCCAACCCTGGAACTTACTGAGCTCGTACGTGGTATGTGTTTTGATACGACATGCAGTGCCGGTACTAAAGTTGGAGCATGTTTGAACTTGGGAAAAAAGAACTAGGGAAGCAACTTTTATATTGTGCTTTCCGCCATTATATTTTAGAAATTGTATTTTCTGTGGTATTATAACCAAAGTTCTATTCTATTCTTGGTCCCTTGGTATTTTAACCGATAAACCAGGAAATAGGTAGAATTGGGGTATTTAATTGCGTGCAATGTCAAAAGCGGTGTTCATGCAATTGCGTGGAACCATCCACTGCCGTTGGATCTACAATACTTCTTTTTAAGCTGTTTCAGCAATCATCATCAAGAATAAAATATTCTAATTTTAAACCTGAAGTGAGAAACAATGAGGTTGAGGAGTTGGTAGCCAATTCAGAGCAACGTGCAACTAGTAATGGAGGTTGCGTAAAGTCAACCTCTGTTGACCCATGCAAAAGAAGTGTCCAAGGAAGATGCTAGACCCAAGTAGCACGCTTCGTTTTTTAAAGGTTGTAAAATGGTTATTAACGTTGTGACAACGGATTAAAAACGTTTATGAAACGTTAAAACGTTTTTGTGCTACCTGGAGAGCTTAGTGCGATTTTCTTGAGCGGAGCACCTCCTCTTGGTGTATGTTTTCGTGTCCCAGGAGCAGTTCCTCGTGTTATATCTGTGTCAAAGATTCTTTATGGCTTCAAGTTATGGACATTTCTCATCCAGCTTAAGCTTGCAGCCGGACAAAGAAAATGTATTCGTAACATATGAATGTGATTTCTTTCACATTCTTATCGTTAATGGGAAAGAATATCTAAGAGCTGGGTTCCCAGCAACCCTTTTTGTGAAAGCACTGAGAAATGATTTGGAACATTTTCAGCATCCTAATTCATGTAAAGAAACTCAAAATGTATTAGCTGTTTGATCCTGAGCATTGGAATCTTCATGATAGCTACCAACAAGGCTTTGTACTACCAAAGAAACTGAGGATCAGGGTTGCCAGACGTCCCGGATTTCAAGGGACAGTCCCGTTTTTTGAAATATTGTCCCGCGTCCCGGGGAACCTTGATACGGGACGGCTAAAGTCCCGTATTCTGGCTAGAAGCAGCATTTTACAAAACGAACCATTATTTTCGGGAAAAAATGAAGTAAAACAAAAAAGGAAAATAGAGTGATAAGAAAATTGATTAAATTATAATACTTTCCTGTTCTGAAGTAATTTTAGTGTTCATTTAGAGCAGAAATTATTGTCACAATCAATTCAACAGACGTTCTTTGTAAAAGTGGTGTATCTCCTTGTAAGTGATTTTACTATGCGTTATACTTGTTATGTTAAAAGACCTTCTCAAGTTTTCAATTATGAAAGAAATATATGTGTTCAGCTACTATTAGTCACTAGATTTTTCGAATCAATCAATTTCAATCTTTCGAAATTTGCTTCGCTTCGCTTTTATACTAAAAAGATGTAACTAAATGTTATTCCATTTAGCAAATAAATGCGCTTTTTAAAAACATGAAGATACATAGTTTTTACTATGAGTGACAGAAATATAAATTACAGTGAGCTTTATGGAAACCTTAAGACCATTAGAAGTTAAAAAGAGTAATTGCAGCAATGAAATCCATTAGCAAATATGATTAAAAAAAAAAAAGAAATTTTTTGACATTATATAAGAACAATTATATTGTTATAATATTGAAAAAACTAGTTTATCCCCAAAATATATTGAATATCGATTTTTTTTTTTTAAATTTGTTTTTGGTTAACTTCTTATAGTACAAGGCGTAAGGTTTAATTCTATGTCTACTCAATTGTAATCAAAATTTTTGTTAATGACTCATTAAAATTATTTTACATGCAAATTTCCCCATTGGTACGTCTAGCTTTTTGGAAAAAGTACATACTAAACATTAGTCATCAGTAGAAGCGACTATTATATCTCTCACTCCAAGACAGGCTCGTCATTTGGGACAGGACGGGTGGTCAATGGCCTCCCCCCTGGTTTTGGGAAATTAATGTATTTACAAAAAGTGAACGTGACTTTTTTTTTTTTTTTTTGTATAACTTACATTGAAATTTGGTATGATTTACCTTTTGTCCCCCCCCCCTCTCCCCCACCAGCAAAATTTGAAATTACGGGCCTGCGTCAGGAAAAGGAGTTTAATAACAGAGAAATACGAGTTTTCTCAATAATTAGTGTTAAATCTTTGCCCACTAATATTCATAACGAAAAATAACTATGCAATGGTAAAAAATGAAGTTTTTATTCATATGATCGTGCATTATTTTCTTCATTTATATTTGTGAGAAACTTTTAATATTAATGTCAAGGTTGTAAAAATTCAACCTTTAGACTTCATTTCTCAATTCCCCCCCCCCCCTCCAAAAAAAAGAGCCTGTCCCGTATTTACAGTTTTTAAATCTGGCAACCCTGCTGAGGATTGTAAAGGACAATACGGAGCGTGGCATGGCCCTTATTGAAGCATTTGTTAAGACTATTACTAACAACGAAAAACAAAGACAGTGTCTTATTCAAGTGGTACAGGAACACAGAAAAGGTTTCAAAGTTGTAAAAAAGTAACCTTAAAAAGTATTGCAAGAATTAATGAGCGAATTACTATACATATAATGTATTTAAATTTATTTTTATATTTTTTTCCGTATTTGATTAGTTTTCATACTTTTCTGCATTTCATTGGTTTTTCAGATATATAGTTCATTTTGTGATTGCACGCTTTTTTTCTTTAGAGATATAAAAGAGCAATAAAGTAACTTTATTATTATTATTTATGTTCGCATTTGTGCCACTATTACAAAATTTGAAGTACCCCCAAATGTAAATATAGTTTACTAAAATTTTGGGCAAATAATTCAGTGTATATAAAGGCCTAAATAAGACGGTAAGACGAACAAAAATGCAAAGGCTACTTTTTTCCATAGATATCATTTAAGTTCACGTTTTTGTCAATATCACGAAATTTGAAGGCATTTGAGTGACTTCTAAATATTAATATATTTTGTCAAAATTTTGCACAAATCAGTGTATATAGTGGCACAAAATAAGAGGGTAAGATGCACAAAAATGCAAAGTTTATTTTTTTCCATACATTTCTGATTCACCCTATTGTACATGCTATATCCAAAAGGTTTATAAATAGGTATTTAAACAAACTTTTAAAAGTCATGATGTAAATCAATGATTTAAAAAAAAGTCGACTAATTTAAACCAGGCAGATTGAAATCGCTCAACCCTGACTGCACCAGTCAATTCCTCAGACTTACAGGAGTTTAATGCAACTGCATTTCAGGTGTAAAGGGTGCAGAGAAGTGCTTGTTCTAGATGCTGTCATCACCTGGAGCCATTTTAATTGGACCTGGAGCCTGTTGTTGATTGTTTGTTTCTTGTTTACTGCATATATGTCAAATGCTGTCGTTTTAAAAACTTTATTAAGTTTATTTTGTTTGTTTTGCAGAAACGCAAACTCACTAGATTTTTCCACAGAAAAAATGCGGCTTAATTTTCAGCGCCGAAATGATTATAAATGGAGAAAAGTAAATTTGCAAGTAAGTATCTGTACTTCTTATTGCACGTTTAAAACTGCCAAGCTTCAAAATTTTATTTAATTTTTTTTCAGCTGGTTTGGAAATATAGATAATTTGCATGTATACAATGTTTATGAGTTTGGCAATTTTTTTTCTCCAGTGTTGTGATGGATGAACTTTTGTGAACTGATTTCTACAAAGAGCTATTATAGCTGTTGTGCTCTGAAACAGGGTGACCACTCGACTGGAAAGTAAGAAAATTCTCTGCAACTGGAAAAGTTGGGTAAATGTCAGGGAGTTAAGTAGTAAATTATGGCCCCAAAGCTAGGTCTAAGGCAAAACTACATGAAATACACTGTCAGTTCAGCCATGTCATCCAGATACTGCAGTTTCATCCTCATTAGGAATTATAAGTCAGGCTTAGACAGTAATCCAGCTGGTGGCAGAAATCTTCTTATAGAAGCTTCTAAGGCCAATGAACAAACTAGTAGCTAAAGTAAAAATAGCCAACCAGCGAGCGACCGCAGCAGTTGTATGGTTTAAGTCGAAAATTGAAGGCAGAAGCTTGGGTACTTCATGCAAATATTTGACACTATCATATCATAGGACAAGAACAAACAACAAAAAACAATGGTGAAAGAGTGCAAAAAAAAAACAAACAATGTTCATCCTAGCTTTTGATACATTAATGGTATAGACTGGTTTTTTTTCTTTGGTAGCCAGTGGCTACTAACCCCAAAAACTTTGGTAGCCACTTATATACGTGTATACTGAGCTCAAAATTGCTGCTAATTCACTGATTCCAGACCAGTAAAACTCGCCTTGCACCACCATTAAAAAATAATCACTGGTCCGTGGGACCAACTATTTTTAACAAAAAAAAAAAAAAAAAAAAGTGCTTAGTTTTTTAGCATCTAATTTAATGCGAATCACCAATGCTTTTGTACCAGTATGTATTCCTGTTCATTGATTTTCCAGATTTTGTTATAATTTCTAACCCCCCATACTGATATATATATATATATATATATATATATACCGTATTTTCGGGGAGATAAGCCGCACCACCGTATACGCCGCACTTGGCAAAATTCGGGAGAAAAAAAGTGTTTCATCAGATACGCCGCATCGGCGTATAAGCCACATAAAACACAGTTAAAAATTTAATCTGCAAAAACGTACGCTGCAGTATACTCATATTGACATCGTTCAAAAACATAGACAATAATTTAAACGTTGCGACATTTTGGCGATAACTGCAACTTATAGTAACCCTGGCCTCTTGCTGGTTAGTTTCTACGGCAACCTTATTTCCCATTACTTCAGCAATGGGCAGCTGCGCGAGCGTTTTTTTTTCTTTGGATTCCTCATGGTTAGTTTTTTCCTTTGGATTCGTTTATTAGATATGTTGGTTATTGTTGAAGTTTTTTTTTCTTAATTTATTCCCCTTCCTTATCACAGGCGATTTGATTTTGATTATTTATTTGCTTTTCCTTTGGATTCGTTTATTAGATATGTTGGTTATTGTTGAAGTTTTTTTTTCTTAATTTATTTCCCTTCGTTATGTTGGTTATTGTTGAAGTTTGTTTTTTTCTTAATTTATTCCCCTTCGTTATGGGATCCCATCCCATTAAAATAAAATAACATCTGAATAAGCAGAAATGCTGTCACCCTTTTCAAAATAGAACTGTTCAAGAGCGTTGCAGTAGTAGCTTTCGATGTTAGACTCTAATTTGCTTTGTTTTAGGTAATGAATAAACATAAAATGTACTTTTAAAAAACAAAAAGTCAAACAAAAAAAAAACCACTTTTACATCGTATAAGCCCGCCATGGTGTATAAGCCGCAGGAGTTAAAATTCAGCTTTTAAACATGTATAAGCCGCGGCTTATCTACCCGAAAATACGGTATATATATACAAATATATATATATATATATATTTATATGCCACGACTTATACGCCATGGTGGCTTATACAGTTTAAAAGTTTTTTTTTTTTGTCTTTTTTTTGTTTTTTAAAGTACATACTATGTTTATTTTTTCCTAACACAAAGCAAATTATCGAAAGCCATTACTGCAATGCCCTTGAACAGTTCTATTTTAAAAAGGGTAACAGCATTTCTGCTTATTCAGATGTTATATTATTTTCCTTGATCTGATAAGGAGGGGGAGTAAATCAAGAAAAAAAAAAAAACATCAACAATAACCAACATATCAAAAAAGGAATCCAAACGAAAAACAAATAAAAAATCAAAATCGCCAGTAATGAGGAAGGGGAATAAATTAAGGAAAAAAAAACATCAACAATAACTCCAAATGAAAAACAAATGAAAAACAAAATCGCTGGGCACAGGTTGTGGAGGAAATGGGAAGTAAGGTTGCTGTAGAGACTACCAGAGAGTAAGGACAGGGTTAATATAAGTTGCAGTTATCGCCAAAATGTTGCAAGGATACCTTAAGGAGAGATTTCACCAAGAAATATTATAACAAGTTCTAAAAATTCTCTGTAATCCTCACGGGGAAGATCTTCCTGAATTTTGCTTTTTGCATAGACTAATATGTTTTCAAAGTCGTCTTTTAGAATTTCCGCGGCACTTGTACTTGATTGAAATGTTTGAAAATCAGAATGATCCACATCTTTCCACGAAGTTTTGAAACATTTAAATAATGGAATATCAGGTCTAGAACTAAGTGAGACATGAACTTCTTTAAAAACACTCTGCAGAACAAGTTCAAATATATGATGACGGCAAGCCATATGCAATAAATCACGGTTCAACTTTTGCTCTAACAAAGTGCAAGCGCCAATTATACGGCTTGTGGCTTGTATTGGAAGCCGTTGTATCAAACACCATAGCTTGAGCTGTTTCTAACAGCGACCAATCATCTAGGATATCATAAACAGCAGAAGAAATTTCTAACCCTGAACTTGAAGGAATTTCAGGAATTCCTAGCAGTTGTTCACCAATTGGTCCTATGGCTATCACAGAGAGTCTATCGGTGTTCTTTTTTCCAGTTATATCTGGAACTTCTCTCTTCAGAGATGAACGATTAATCACGAAATCATTTGGATTTAGGTTTACTGCTTCTACGCAGGCTGTTAACAAATGAACTGCATCTCTGTCACTAACAAGACATTTGTCTAAAACTGCTGAAAGGCGAGGAGTTAACAGTTCTTTCCTAGCTCTTTTCTGTTGTGGAATACCAGCTGTAGAAGGAAGGTTCAACTCCGAATTAGGATCGATATCCATTCGATCGCATTCATCGGTTTCAAAATCTTGTGAATCGCAAGACGAATTTGATGACAAAAAGGACTATTTACAGGAATAGAAAAAAAATTCATTAAGAGAACAGATTTTTATATTATTCTGATATGAAATATTTCTTAATTTATTTTAGATATTGCAGACGTAAATTCTTATGTTAGAGTAATCAAGGATTTTTCGAAATTGTACTTTGGGAATTAAAACATTGCATTACCATAGATAGTTATTTATGTCTAAAAACAGAAAATGAAAACTTTTTTGCCATCATGTCTATTTATAGCACTTAAAATCCCTAATTTAATAATCAACTTCGAGAAGTTTCATAAAAATTGTGCATGAAAACAAGTGAAATGCTTTTATATTTTCAACAATGTTCCTTTTGTTTTCTACAATAATGTACTATCAGTTATAAAATAACATATTTTTATTAGGTAACTAAAAACATCAAAATTTAATAAATGAAGTTAACGTCGGGTACAGTGCTTGCTTTCAGCTTTCTTTCTTCTTCCTTTTCTTGTCGTGCAGATTTCTTTATTTCTTTAGACAACAGTTTTCTATCAACTCCCAACATACAGCCAGGTCGTCCCTTTTTCCTTTGCATTTCAAAAAACTCCTTATCTTCTGGGATTTTTATCATTTCTAATGCATCTCCATGTGCAATATCAAATAGTTCATCTAATTTTTCTTTAAATTGTTGCTTCTTCTGTCTATCAGAATCCCTTTGCCGAGATTTACTCTTGTCCAAGTTTCTCCACGTTTCATAAAGCTTTTCACACTTTTTAATGCTTCTTGCAGGGTCGGTCTTAGGCCGATTGGACCGATTTTGCCCAATCGGGCCCCGCTCTAGCAAGGGGCCCCGCGCCGACAAATTATTTTTGCCTTTAGGTAAATGTTAACAAAAAACAATATCAAAATAAGAAGCTAATTGGCAATATTTACCTGGTGTTTAATCCGTTTGAAAATATGGTGCTACGTTTAGTTCAATTTATGATGTGGGAGCAAGGGGCCCCGCGCCGGCAAATTATTTTTGCCTTTAGGTGAATGTTAAAAAAAAAACTATATCAAAATAAGAAGATAATTGGCAATATTTACCTGGTGTTTAATCCGTTTGAAAGTATGGTGCTACGTTCAGTTCAATTTATGGTGTAGGAGCAAGGGGCCCCGCGCCGGCAAATTATTTTTGCCTTTAGGTGAATGTTAAAAAAAAAAACTATATCAAAATAAGAAGATAATTGGCAATATTTACCTGGTGTTTAATCCGTTTGAAAGTATGGTGCTACGTTCAGTTCAATTTATGGTGTAGGAGCAAGGGGCCCGCCCCGACAAATTATTTTCGCCTTTAGGTAAATGTTTAAAAAAAAACTATATCAAAATAAAAAGCTATTTGGCAATGTTTAACTGATGTTTAATCTGTCTGAAAGTATTTTGCTATGATTAGTTCAATTGATGGTGTAGGAGAACTTTCTGAAACTTTTGACATCTCTATTATTCTATTGAAGTTATGAGATACATTCTCAAAACTATTACTGTCAGTGTCAGGTAAATTATTAGAAAATTTTAAACATCTGTCAATTTGAACACCTTAAATCCAGGGTCGTACCTACGGCAACTTATACTCTATTGTTAAAAAAAGAAAGAAAAAAAACCATAATCAGCCTGCCTCAACGTCAAAATTCTAAATGATTATCGTGACTTAATATTATGGCTATAGGGTCCCTTCGCAGGGCCTTATTGTACTGGGGCCTCCCATTTAAGGGGCAATTTAGGTATTTACTTATTTATTTGGAGGCGGGCTTATTAAAATTCATCAACAATGAAATATTCTCTAAGAAAACACTACCGATGTTTACAGTTGCCAGTATGAAACGTAAAATATCAGTTGTACAAGCATGTAAGTTAAAGTGAAACATAAGAGCATTTTTCACCCGATGAGTTTTCCAGGGGCGTTTATGTAAGGGGACCCATGAGGCCCTATTTTCTCCGAAAATCAACAAACACACTTAATCAAGATAATTTCTGAGATTTTGCCTCAAAGAAGCAAACGTACGAGAGGTTAAAGCAAACCGTCCCACATAGCTAGAGGTGGATGACAATGTTTAATCTTTTCACGAGTGGCGTAACAAAAGGATAGGTGCTTTCCAGTGCCAGATTTATGGGGGAAATTCGGAACCCGTGCCCCGACTGCCAACTTCAGAGGGCAACTAATTAAAAAGAAGCACGGAATCAGGAGGTTATCATAACCTCCTTGACAAAGACCAAAAAGATCCTAAAATTCCACTGTTAGACTTTAAGTTGCAGAACATTTCCAGGTGAGATCATGCGATAACTCCCCTTCCCCCTTCCCAAATGTCCCCATCACTAAAGATAACTTAAAATTACAATATTATGACTTCAGCTTCAGTGCGCTTCTGGAGGAATAGTAAATTTCTGTTTCTATGTTCTGATAAATTTCCGAAAATTTCTGGAAGACTTGTCTTTTCTCTAACAACGAGGTCAATTGCCTAAAATGGCATTTTAGGGATTTAAAATTTTGGTAGAGATCTGTCCTCTTCCGTTACCCTCTAACAAGCGCGGATCCATAGGGGGGGGTCATGGGGGTCATGACCCCCCCCTTAAGTGACAAAATATAGCAAAAAACTGCATTTTTTAGGTCTAATATGACGAAAAAATTGCCAAACACCCCCATTTTTGCTGAAAAATTGCCCTTTGACCCCCCCCTTCCGAAAATGACCCCCTCCTTAACCACAAGCTTGATCCGCTCTTGCCCTCTAACCCAGGGATTCCCAACCTGGGGGCGATTTGGCCTCCTCAAAGGGTCGGTAAATTCTAAAGGGGCGATAGGGGGTGATGGGTTTTTGTGTGTAAACATGTGTACGAAACCGGTTGTTCAGAGTTCAGACAATTAATCACAAGTTAAGGAAAAAACTAATTACAGTTCAAGAGCTTCCTCTTTGAACCTTAGGAAGTATTTTGTCATTCATTGTCCATTTTATGAATTTTCAGATTTTCAATATATTTTCTTTCAAATTTTTAGTTTCAATGATTTTAATTCCCCCAGATTCCAGTGTAGAGAGGAAAATAATTTCTTGAAAAATGTACTTCTGTTTTTGCAAAGTATGTCGATGATCTTAGTTAAATATTACCCATCAAATGTTTATCAGTTCGCTTTGTGAAATAAAAAAAAAATTAAAGGTATTTTATTTATTTCTTAATATTTTTAGTTTAAAAGTGATTGGTTAAGATTGCTTATATTTTAATAATGTCGATGTTCACTTACTTGTGTTTTTTTTTTCAAGGAAGTAGGGGGGTGGCGATAAGTGTCAGTCAGCGTCTTAAAGGGGGCGATGAGCTCAAACAAGTTATGAAACACTGCTCTAACCAAAACGGCAACCAGAGAATTAGGGCCCACAATACAGAATGCTGAGTTGATGATTTTTCTTTAAATATTCTTTATTACTGAAGAGAAGTAAAAAATACGCTTTGTTAAAACTAAGCGATTTTAAGAACAAAAATAAATAATGTGGGGGGAAAATCTTTATTTTTTTCAAAAAGAAATCACGACACTTGAATTTTCAACCGATATAAATTATTGGTTAATTAATTGTGTACCCTTCTCCCCTTTCTTTCACCCCCCCCTTTTTTTCTACCTCCTGAAAATAAGAACGTGTTCAAAATCTTACTTCTCCGAAGCCTTCTCCCACAAAAATTATTAGGGAGTATCTAAAATTTCGTTTCCTGGGTTTCAGTTTTTAAAAATTTTCAGGGAAAATTCTTCAAACACCTAAAAGCATTTAAAATCATTTAAAATTGCGCTTTTGGAACTTCAATTTTGAACAAACTTCTATGCCCTTAACGCTACTAAATACAATCTTACACTCACGCAGTGAAACGGTTATATAAGTAGTCTTTTCATCACGAGTGTCGCGATTACGGGGTAGCTAAGGGGCTCAAGCCTAGGGAGCTAAGGGGCAGAAGACAAACCCACTTGACAAAACCAGGGAAATCCTAAAATTGCCATTTTGAGCCTTTAATTTTTTTAATTTTCTGCTAGAGAGCACCCAATCCCCAACTTTATGTTTAATGCCGCCAGGGATAATTTTGAAATATTTTCAAGGAAAATTTCTGAACATGGGACTAATTTTTAGCCAAGTTATGTTAGAAGAAACGGGTACCCGTTCCTTCTTCCATAACTTGGCCAAAGTAAGTTAAAATTAGTTTTTGAGGCAACAATTTCAAAGCATTTCTAGTAAGAAACCTCCATCTAATATCAAGATCCTCTAAGAGAACGTCTAAAACTGTGTTTTCAGGACTATAATTTCCAAAATTTTCGGGGAAGAGCTCTCAAAGAGATGGGGGAGTTGGAGTTTTTTTTCAAAGTGCCACCCCCACCCTTTAAAAATATTCTCTCGTTTTGGGCCGCTGCCTAAAATGTCTTCAAATATCATTTTAAAATATATATTTAGAAAAGAGAGTCTGAATTTGAGCCTGAATTTCTCGCCCATTCCTCTGACATTACCGAAGATTGTTTAGAATTGCGTTTTAAAAATTCAACGAGGAAAAATGTCTAGAAGAGCGCTCCACCCTGCCATCCTATAAATTATTATTCTAAGCTTGGTCCCATTCAGGGGTGGCATTTCAACATTTCGTTTGAGGGGGCGAGTTTTTTTAAATATGACGTACCTAAGTATGGAAAAAAATACATGTTGGTTAAAAGAAAGATATCTGAAACTAGATTGAATAATAAAAAAAAAATGGAGTTATTAAAATAATTTAAATTATTTCACCAAACTTTAAAATTATTTTGTAATTAGTCATCACATAAAGTGTCGTGAGCGGAAATTAGTTTTTAACTTCTAGTCAAGTTTTAATCTTTGGACTCCGAAGATTTTTTTCCATGGATTTCCAGTCTCTTGTACTATTTCCCAAACAGCTAAAGTTGAAAATCCTTTCTTGCCCCGTTGTATTTGTTTCAGATCATTTTCTTCAGATTCCTCTGTTGCTGGAAGTAATCTTGAGAATTTGTTTATGGATGAGTTTTATCAATTTTTGTTGAAAACCGACAATTTTTTTTCGTTCCTTTTGCACGTGATCGTTGATTTGTGTTATACATAATGGAATTCATCCGTTTTTTGACATTCTGCGAAAAATATTTGGGGGTGCGACCGCCCCCCCTCTTGCCCCCCTAATTTGACGCCCCTGGTCCCATTAGCCCTCTCCAAAATTTAAACATACATACCCCACTATTTGCCTGCCACTAGTACAACTTAGTTCTTGGGATTATAATCAAAAATACAACATGCCTTTTCGATGCATGAAACGGTTAAAAAGCAGTCTTTTTATCATCAACGAAAGGGTCAGGGAAGGTGCATAAAATAGAAAGAAAGGTTAGTCTGTAATGGCTTGTTTTAGCAAGCTATTGATTTATTACTATTATTTTTTTGTCTTGTAAAAAAATAGCAAAACAAAAAGTTTTTATTGTAAAAAGAGTTATATTTAGTTGAGCCTCAAACTAAATGTAATCATTTTGCAAAGAGGGTCCGCCAGAGTTCTCCAATCGGGCCCCGCATTTGCTAAGGCCGGCCCTGGCTTCTTGCGCGATGTTGAACTGGTATGCGAGCTTTTTTCCAAAATATAATAGTTTCATCTATGACAAGTGACGCACTATCGTGTATGTTCAAGTTAACTTCGCGTATATTGTAAAACAATACACGTAAAATATCTCCACAAGATGGCAATTTAGCACCAGTAATTTGGTTCTTTGTGGAACCGATTAGAAAAATCAATTTCCGTGTCATAATTGCGTAAAAATCACTTCAACTAACATTTACATACAACATAAGCTACTGATAATGACTGTTTCAGTTTTAGCTCTTGTCTCGAATCTCTAAAAAGAAAGGGAAGTTTGCTGAAGCCCAACCCCACCCATTCTCAAGCCATATGAATCTTTCGACCCTTTTTGCACCCCCATAGAGTCACGGGAAGGGCTATAAATCTACACCCCCAAGACGGGGAAGGGTCAATTAATGGCCTCTGATCCCTTGTGTCCATCTTGGGGGGAAAATGATCCTTTGCTGTTTCAGCTGGAATGGGCGCTGAAGAGTAGTATGATCAACTCAAGGGCATTGGTGCACATGTACGTACAGAGTGGACTAATACAGAAGGACTAGTACAGAAGGACTAATCTGCCTTTTTCAGCCAGATCACCATTCCTCTCATAAATCACTCATATGCTGGAATTACTTCCATCAATGACAGCCTGACATTCTGTGCCATTACACATACCCTCCGAAATGGAAACAGGATTTCAACAATGATTTTCCTAGTGAAATAGTACAAAACTTCCCCGTTCTGCATATTATTCTTAACTCATTCAGCCTGCACTGGAGAACTGTGTATTCGCATCATTTGTATAACTCAGTGACATGCAACTACCCTAAAATTTGCATCTTTTTTCGCCTACCCCTATTTGGTGTTGCACTTTCAGTGTCACATAGTATTTTTTTCTTGAGCATTTGCTACATAAAATTGTAATGAATAGAAATAAAGTTCATATATAATGTTTTAGTTAAAAGCTCTTATAATGCATTATCAAACAGTAAATACATTTTTGTCTAAAAGCTGTATATTATGTAGGTTTTGTGTTAATAATAATTCTTTTATATAATTCATGGCCCATGCATGGCCCATTAACATAAATGAGATATGATGTGAATTTTGCCAGTATATTTGATGCAAATATTTTAATTAAGTAGCAAAATCAATATTAAATTTCTGTGAAACTTTTTTAGTATTCACGAAGTATTTCAAACGAAATGCATGAAAATTGGTGTTTTTTTTTGACCACACTATGCTTAATTACATACTCAAGAAATATAAGCTAATATTTTTATACAAATGCAATGGTTATGCTTATTTTTTTTTCTCTTTTCAGAAAATATTCTCAATAACTGAATTGGCAAATTTATGGAATGAACTTGTCATTGATAGAGAACTAGTATATCCTAACACAGGTGAGATTTTCTTTAGGTTTTAGAGTAAATCAGCGTTATTCAGGCTCGGCGCCTGGTATAGGCGAGCTGTGCTGCCGCCTAAGGCGGTAGATTTTAGGGTCAGGAAATTTAACTGTGAAAAAATTTAAATAATTAAAAATTTTAAAAAGGGGAAAATATATATATATACATATATATATGGAATGGAGGATGAGTCGAGTCCCATCCTCAGGGCAGCAAATTCAATCTCGAATCCAGAGAGTCACTTTTTGACGATACTGAAGAAACCCTAAAATTATAGATTTAGGCAGTTAGTTTCGGAAAATTTCCTGGAGAGACCCTATCCCCACACCTCTCTCATTTTCTTTTAGGATTTCAAATTTATACATTTTTTTTTGAAAAAACTCTGGTTTACCCATCATTTCTCTCCTAACTTGTCCAAACAGCCTGAAATAGTGTAATTTGGACTTAAGTTTCAAGTAATTTCTAGCATCCAACTTTTTCCCTTCTCTGATGTCGAACATAAAATGGGTTTAAAATGGACTTTTTAGAAGGAAAAGCCTCCAAATATCCTGCTCATTCCTGAAATATCCCCAAAGATAGCTTAACCCCTTCCCGGCTTATCCCGAGCTGGACTCGGGCAAGCGGAATGTTCCATTCTTGCTCGTCCCGAGTGTAGCTCGGGCACGGTGAAAATTAACACTACACAACCAGTCTTTCAAGAATTATTTCACATGTCCCTTTTATGGTTTCGGATGCTTTTATTTACTATTGTTGCTACTAGATAACATAACTATACAGTGTTTTGAGCTGTAGATTTAAGATAAGAGTAGGCGCCGAATCCAAAGTATAATGATTTCTGCCATACAGAAAGCCAACTTTGCAGGTAAATACTCATTTATTTAAATAGATATTTTTACATTTATTTTTAGGAAATATTGCATGCGAATGATGCTATTATGTTTAAAAAGATATGTATGTATGAAAATAAGCATAAAAAAAATTGACATTTTTTGATCCGTAATCCCGAAATAAAATGAGCCTGGAAGGGGTTAAAGTTGCTATTTTAGATATTAAATTTTGGGAGACTTTTCAAGAAAAGCCCCCAAACCCTCTCAATCTTCTTTAAAAAACCAAACACAGCCTAAAAGTGATTTTTAGACCAATTTAAAAAATGTTCCAGGCGGGAGCACCAGGTTCTCGCCTAATGTTTCAATAGCTAAACACTGCTACTGTAAAATGTCAAAATAATAATAATCTGGGAACAGCCAACCAAACTCTGTACTTCCTCCTAGCTTTATAAAGGTAGCTGAAAAAATAGGTTCGCGGGATTTCATTGTTGAAAAATTTCTTGGGGTAGATTTTAGTTCCTTCATTCATTAAAGTTACTGCCAAATATAGTTAAAAATGTCAATTTTGAAAAAAATTCTAAGGAACTATCAAAATCCATTTCCTTTCCCCTAGCGTTTTCAAAATTAGCCAAAATTTTAATTCTTAAATTTCAAAAAAAATCTTGAATAGGGCCCACCAGCCCCCACTTCTTTTGTACCTATAGATAGCCTAAAATTAGGTTTTAAAGACTTCAGTGCTGAAAAATCTATGAAGGAGATTTTTTTTTTTTAAATGTCTGTTGTTTGATAGTTTCATTCCAAAATGTACCCCACAAAACTACCTTCCTTTTTGCAGTTCTAGATTGTGTTTTGTAATTTTTTCCTCAACTCATAGATGATGAGCCAATTATGTACGGTTTTTAATTTAGTTGCAGCTCCATTTACTGATTTTTTAGAAAGATGTAGGGTTCTTATTTATTTATTTTTTCCAATTTTTCTTAAGACGAGGTGGCAGCACTCACTTGGTATTAATCAGGAATATATATTGCTAAAACTATGCAAAAAATTTGTCTTTGCAGGTAAATAGCAGTATCCACTTTCTTTTCTAGTTTTCATTTTGTGCATTATGTCATCTATTTTACATTAGCTTTTCTATACAAACCTGCTTCTTTAGTTTCTATTGAAAATGGATCATAAACAACATCTAATTCCAATATTTCACTGGTATTTACAAGGAATGGAAAACTTATTTGAGCCAATATTTAGAAAAGTGCCAATTTGAAGTTGGAGTTTTCTGAAAAAAAAAAAATTTTTGCAGAAAAAAACTAATACTGGATTTTAAGTCTGAATTGGGTCTAAATGCAAGAAAATAAAAGGGGGGAGGTCAAGGAAGTTATTTACCCCCTCCTTAGATTACTCACTTTTAAGCCGTTACAGATCTGATGAATGTTACAGATCTGATGTTAATATGAGCTACATATTTGAGTTTATGCTTTCAGTCTTCGTTAACATCTCTAAATATGATATCATTTCATTGCATTTTTAACATAGAATTAAGATAATTACATTAAAATATATATATTAGGCTAAAAAGTCAAATTTCATTATAAAAAAGCAGTTCTTGGAAATAAAAATGAGCGATAAGGTTTTTAGATAAAATAAATTATGAGATTACCAAATCCAAGCTAATAAAACATTTGTTTTGTTTTGAAACAACACACAACTTCAACTTCTTCAACACACAACTCTGCTGCTTGCTTTTCTTTAATTAGTTGCAGGAAATTTAATTTCTTGATCAGAAACTCAAATTTAGCATGCTAGTTATTATCTAGTTATTTAGAGAAGTTATAAGAAATTGAAGCACCAAAAAATAAATAAATAAATAAATAAATAAAATAAAAAAAAAATATTAACTTAATTTCTGCAGTGTCAATTTTTCTTATTTTACTAACTTCTATTGTTAGGTCATACAAACCACAAATGAAGCAATTGTACTAAAACTCATTGCTTTTCATTTTTTAAGAACAAAAATATTCAATATATATGGCTAAAACCTATGATTTTTGCTTTTTATAATCCTGAAACGTGTGAGTTAGTTCTGTAACATATTCGCTGTTTTTCAATGTTACCGATCTGACAAACTGACAAAGTTTATTTTTTATTTCCGAGTCGATCGCACTAAACCAAATTCAAACACGTGGTTTTTTCACTTGTAATAAAGGACTATACTTATATATAAAATAATTTTTAAAATAATAAAAACTGCGCATTTTAGAGCGTGTTACCGATCTGATGACTCAAATGACACACATTTTATAAATTACTTTAATAAATCTTACCTGCAACTTTAGATGCAGAAATGCAAATTTTTAATTACGATGCGATAAAACATCACACCAGGTACTCAGTATCACGTGGTATCGGTGCAGGAAATGATTTTGGGAGCCTAAACATAGAGCGGAAATTATTGTTACCGCTCTGACGGCGGAACTATGGACACGCCTTTTTCGTATCGGCCAGAAAATCAGGAATCGATTAAAACAAAAATGAAGTAAAATACTGACAAAGGGGTAAAAACAGAATCGTTTTTTGTGCAAGTGTGTTTTTTTGGGAATTTAGAAAGCGCACATGACCTGTCTGCATGCTAAGCTTTGCTACTTGGGACACGTTACCGATCTGATTTTCGATGTATAAAACAAATATTTTCTGAAGAAAAAAAATTTTTTTTTTCTGATATTATTAGATGAAATGAAAGCAAAACTTGTCTTCTTTCTGGGGAAAATTATTTTTTACACTAGTTATTGAAATACTAATGAAAATTCACTTAGGACTCAAACTGGCACTTTTCTAAATATTAGCTCATTTCTTCAAATGTGTCAAAAACCCTTTTTTGCAGATACTGCAGTTTCCCCACAGTAGAGTTCTTTTCACATGTAATTTTAGTTAGAAAAAGAAAAAAGCAAGTGCTATGTTTTTCAAAATATAAAAACTTTTTTGTGACCCTAAGATTGAAGAACTGATTCAATCAGATTGTTTATTGCTATATTTTTTCCTTTTTCTTTCTTAGATTTAAATTTTTAAACAGTTTATTTTTTTACAGAATAAAAAATTAGTCATATTTCAAAATATGGCATGAAAATTGAAAGGTCTAGTTCTGTGCTTAATTGCTTAATGAAGTATTCTTGAATAGGACTTATATTTATTACTGCATTACATGTTTACTGCATAGAACTGTCAGGGCAGATCCAGACATGACTCTTGGGAGAGGCAAATCCTAAAATGAAATGTAGAGTACAGTAGAGAACCAATTATCTGTTACGCTTAGAACCAGCTCTACTCTGGAAATCTGACATTCCTGGTTTCATGGGTTGCCACAAAAAGCAGCTTGCCAATTGTTTTTAAAGCCCATATTTCTGTCATAAATAGTAAAGCATCTTGCGAAATCATAAAAAAATAGTATACATATATTTTGAAATACATAAATAGCTTATAAATTTCAAAATATTGAAAAATATATAAAGACAAAATCATTTAAAAGCTTAAGAATTTAAAACATTTACAAGACTCTCTCATAAAAAGTTTTCGCCGCAGTATTTGATAATAAATATCAAATCAAATTCAATATTGAATCGAACATTTTAAAAATAAGAAAAACAGAATGTAAGAAACGTGTTTATAAGAGCAGATAGGCAAATTTTTATGCAATCGAATGAAAGGAGTTCATTTTCATGAAAGCATTTTTTTTTTGTAAAAGTTTCATTTTTGGGTTTACAATATTTGTTATTTGTTGCTTTGGCATTAAATATGTATTAATAAAAGTTTGTTTCCTAAGTTTGTTTTCTTTTTTGTTTGTTTGTTTTATTTTTTCTTTTCTTATTTGTTTTCTTTTTCTCATTTTTCACAAATGTACTCTTTCCTTTATTTTAGAATTACCCAGGAGAACTGATGCTTGTAATTGTCCTGGTATATGTTTTTGCTGGGTTTCTAAAATGATAGAAATGCAGCAACAAGATGAAGCCAAGCAAAATAAAGTGGAGGAAGAAGAATCAGATTTAGAAGAACTTGAATCTTGTTTAAAGGCTTGCATCAAGTCTTGGAATTTGGATTTTGATATTGGTAAAAAACATAGATAGTTTAAAATTAAGTTCATGAAATTTTATGTTTGTTCTCCTGACTATCCAAAAAAACATTGTTAATGTTTTAAGTGTTGTGGAATACTTGTACAAATCCTCCCCTCCCTCAACATATCGGAGTAAGGTTGATTTTAATTAGTAACAAAATGTAAAAGTTCTTAGAAGATTGATTTATGTATATCAGTGTTGGCTTTTTTATGCATTGCCATTTTTAAGTCATTGTTTGCCAATATTAAGTCATTACAGAATACATAAGCATCGAAAAGTAAGACTTTATAAAACTACTTGGTGTCAAAAATGTCAGTAGTATTAGTAATATCTTAAATGCTCTACTTGTTAGATAAGTAAGGAATGATGTAGTACCATTATGTGTTTGAAAGCTACAAGTTTGCACTGATGACCTGCTTTAAAATGTGACCGTAATATACTGGTTTCAGGCTTAACATAAAGGAAAAATACTACTAATTTTACTTGTTTAAATTTGCCGTGCAAGCATCACATTCACCTATTAATTCTAGGATATTCAATTAAAAAAAATTATATAGAAACTTAATTAATACAGATAACCTGAGCTGCAGAAGACACACGCACATAATAAATAATAAAGTGAAGCTGAACAACATAAATCACTAAAGATGTTTTTCTTGCAGTGTCATTAAGTTCTGAATTTCATTATGTAAATCATTTGTAAAGGATAATGCTAGCAAGGGTGATAGTGTTCTGTTTTTACATCCAAGTTTATATTTTTCTTTTTGAATTTTGTATGTGAAACTTTCTGTTATGTTTTAATGTTACTCCTGGAGATCTCTCTAGTAGCTTTCCTCTTCCTTTACTTACCCTTTGGTTTCCTGTCCTCCCCCCCCCCAAAAAAAAGAAAACCACTGATAAAGAAACAAAATCCAAGAAACCTTTCTCTGTTTTATTTAAGATCTCTTCCATAATAGTATGAAATTCTGTTAAAATGTGTTTGCCTTGTGTTAATCTTAGTTGTTAAGTTTTCAATAGCCATATTGTTTCTTTCTTTTCTAGTTGGTGAAAAAATTAAGATATAAATGTAGTACAGGACCCTAAAATCTGGTAACTTCAAGAGTAGCACAATTCTGGATTTCAGAATTTGACTGATATGGAATCACTATAATACATTTCATTGTGGCAGATTTAAATATTGTGTCAAACAATCTCCCTAATGATAGCTTTAAGGAGGTTTTGAGTTTTCATTGAAATAATTACCATATGCCCGTATAAGCGAGACCACTATCCCATGCCTGTGTGACCTTTGTATTATGTGTTCTTTCAAATCAGCCTGGAACACAGATGGGCGACATCACACTTAGAGATCAAACATTTTGTTTTGTTCTTGTATAAGCCAGCAGTTTATTTTTCTTTTTATCAAAAAATGAAATTATTTTAATGTTTCAATTCGTGAATTGTTTTACCCAGATTAGTTAAAAAAAAAAGGATCAATAAAGAATTTTGAAGCAAGTTTTTTTTTTTTTTTTTAGCACAAGATAAAGTACCTAAAGTTTAAAAATAAAAATTTACTTTGTGAACATTACTAAGTTTTATTATCGAAAAGAATGGACCAAATGGTTATTTAAATAATTATAATAAAAAAAAACTTACACAACAGCTAAAGTATTTTATTGAAAATGTACGAGGGTTGAATGAAAAGTAATGCCTCCATCTTCATTACTTGGGTTTGGATGGGAATAATTTAATAAATCAAACGCTTAAATATTCCTTAGAATGTGATCTTTAATTACCACTATTCATTTTTCCACATAATTGCCAGACAATTGGATACATTTTCGCCCATGGTGAACCACTTTTCTGAAGCCGTCACGGAAGAAGTCGACACTCTGTTTTCGCAACCACAGCCTCACAGTTCTCTTAACATCTGCATCAGAAGTATAATGATGTCCCCGTAGATCTTCTTTCATTATTGGGAACAAATGGAAGTCAGACGGTGCTAAAACTTTTTGCTTGTGAAACTTGGTGGTTGCTGTCACAGGACGTCCAACTCTTTGTTTGTCACTCAAATCAGATGTTTGCACCTCAACATCTTTTAACTTACTCGCCCAACGACACACAGTACTCACATCAACACAATCACCATAAACAGCTTGCATTCTCTGATGAATTTCCTTTGGGGTGACACCTTCTGCTGTCAAGAATTCTATTACTGCACGTTGCTTAAATCGCATTGACCGACCATCTGTGCAGGGTTCCATACTTCACACTCTAAAATCTCAACCGCTCAGTACAAAGGCTTCATACCAACTGGAACTGTAGAGGAGAGTTGACCGAACAAGCCAATATCTGCCGTATACCAGTGCTGCCATTTGTTGGGGAGTTATGAAAGTAGAGGCATTACTTTTCATTCAACCCTTGTATGAAATGTCAGTAAAAAAAGAGGCCTCTACTGCTGAGAAAGCCACAGGATAATAAATTCAGTTGGTTAATTTTATTAGAATAGAAGAAGTTGCTGGTATAAATTTTTCGTGGAAGTCAGAACCATATCCATTCTTTTAAGCTATTCAAATCCTAGGCTAATTTTGAAATTAGAGAGAAGAAAGCTACATTAAAAATTTTGTGAATACTTTAAATATTTTGCTGGGGACAGTGGAGCGATTAGTTTTAAGATTCTACTTGATCTTCATTTGGGGATGGTAATTCATTAGGATTAGCTTATTTGGACTCGGAGCCTGCTCCTGGTATTCTCTATTGTATTTGTATTGGCTGCTAAATTTTCTTAACTAATATTCAAGAATAGGCTATTAAAAAATTCTAAGATTCCTAAACATGCTGTATATATAAAGCTACATGTATTATCTGATAGGTATCTAATCATCTTTTTGTGTCCTCTTGATTCTTTTTGTATTTAACCTGAACTTTTTTCTCAGATAAACTGTAGCATGTTTGAATTTGGGATTAATAAACAGAAATATTGACATTTAAAAAAATATAATAAAATGTTTTTTTTTCTTTTTAATATAAATATGAAGGCTACTTTGATATCTTTAACCCATTAATGCCTGACATTTTTTTGCCAAAGATATTTTGTACACTGGTTACACTGCTACAGAACACACTTTACAATGGTTATGTGCTGCAATCTGTTAATAATGAATTGAAACAATGCCAAAGATATAATTAAACACTATTATTTGGTTGAAATGTTCATGTTTGGTCAATTCAGACACTTTTTGGACCGTCCCTAAAAAGGGACGCTAGGCATTAATGGGTTAAGGTGTACCTAGCACATTTTTAATGAAAAAATAATCAATTTATATTTTCACTTTCTTTTCACTGTGGCTAAAATGTTGTTTTAATTGAGTAAATATTAAGATATACAGTCAACTCTTGATGTCTCGACTTCTTTTAATTACAGAGACATGGGCTTCCGAAAATGATGTTGAGTTATTACATATTGAGGGATATAATTTGTTTAGGCAAGATCGAGTAGGTAAAAGAGGTGGCGGGGTTTTATTTTATGTTAGAGATACTTTTGCTTGCAATGGACAAACTTAATGATATTGATATGGTTTGGCTGGAATTGATGAGCAACAAAGGGAAAAAACTTCGTTTGGGCAACATTTATAAGCCACCTAATGTAAGTCAAATGGAAGATTAACAGTTGCATTCTATAATTAGGGATATGTCCAGTAAGGGTTCAGTCATCATAATGAGGGATTTCAACTTTCCGGGCATTGATTGGAATACTATTCACCCTAGTAATAGCAGAGAAGAGGAGTTTTTGAACGTAATTGGAGCAAATATTTAGAAAAGTGCTAATTTGAGTCCCAAGTGAATTTTATTGTATTGTGTGTAGTATTTCAATAACTAGTTAAAAAAATAATTTTCCCCAGAAAGAAGATAAGGTTCTGCTTTTATTTCATCTAATAACATCAGAAAAAAAAATTTTTTTTCTTCAGAAAATATTGTTTTTATACATCAAAAATCAGATTGGTAACGTGTCCCCAGTAGCAAAGCTTAGCATGCAAACAGGTCATGCGCACTTTCTAACTTCCCAAAAAAACGCACTTGCACAAAAAACGATTCTATTTTTACTCCTTTGTTAATATTTTACTTCATTTTTGTTTTAATCGATTTCTGATTTTCTAGCCGATGGGTCAATCCATGTCAAATCACCCAGGAAAACGGGATTTTGTAACCCATGTCCTCGGATTTTGATAAAACTTAGTGTATTTAATATGTTTATGGTGGTAAGTAACCATATGAATTCTTTTGCCCATATGTGATCTGGTTTTTGTTTTACAGGCCGTCAAACTTTTCAAAAAAATGCATTTTCTGTCAGCCGCTAAGCCTAATGTGCATGTATGTGTATCTATTCAGTAAATTGTGACGGGTGCAGAAATCTTTCAATATCTCTCAAAATTCTCAGAGATGTTGCTAAAAGTATGAGGATTTAATAAACAAATACTTGAAATTTATATAATGTAATTTTGTTTGAATAAAATTTGTATAAAATACGACAAGCAATCTTTTTCTTGTGCAAAAGATGAGTTTACTTATGTGGCATTTCACGAAAAGGCGGAGGTCCTATTCAATAATGGAAGCATTCGAAATGAGCCTAAACGTGTGTTCTATCATTGCAAAGAATAAAATCAGTGGTTTTTTACGTTTTCTCGTTGCTATTGCGCAATATACACATTTCAGTACCAAAATTTTTGAAAAAAAAGTTCTAGTCATTTTCCTAACCTAAATTTCACTGAAAAGCAAACATACCTTTATTTTTAAGTGTATTTACAGCCCTATTATACTACTTGAAAATCATCTTAATCCCTTATTAAGCAGAAACAAAAGTGAGAAATAATTTATGACTCCCAAATTCAGTTGTTAAGTTCAGCAAAACATCAGTTGTAGAATAAAGATGTGCAAAACATGAATTTACTTTAGTGGCTTTTTCATGAAGAGGCGGAAGTCATGTTCAATAATAGAAGCATTCGAAATAAACCTAAAGGTGTGTTCTATCATTGCAAAGAGTAAAATTAGTGGCTTTTTTTCGTTTTCTTGTTGCTATTGCACAATATACACATTTCAGTACCGACGTTTTTGAAAAAAGTTCTAGTTATTTTTCTGACTAAATTGTCAATATTTTATGTGTAAAGTAAGCATTGTTCATGCCTTTATATCATAAAAAGTATTGTAATTAGCTTTAATGATTTATAACTATATTTTGAATGTGCGAAGAAGGATGGCCCAATCTTTGAAGAAAAAATAATAATGAAAAATATGAGTTCCCGGATATTATTGTTTGTCTTTGAAGTGTTTGTGTGATCCTGTTTTCAGCAAGTTTAAGGAAAATACTGTTTGATATTTTAACGCTCGACCTTCCTTGCATTTGCGCAAGTATCAGGTGTCTTTTTATTTTATTAAAATATGGGTGATAGTGATAAGAGGGATAAAGAATGTGAGTGGATAAATCAGTGAGTAACCGCCCCTTTTAGCCGAGTTGGAGGCAAAAATCCTTTCATAAAGCAAAGAGAGCCGAAAAAAACTGGTAGCTAATGTGAAATTAGAACACCCGCGAGCAACCGCACTTGGTACGGTTCAACTCGTAAACAATGTACCGTACCAAGTGCGGTCGCTCGCTGGTGTTCTAATTTCACATTAGCTACCAGTTTTTTTCTACTCTCTTTGCTTTATGAGAGGATTTTTGCCTCCAACTCGGCTAGTTTCGTATTTCATGCGGATGAGTGCATAATAAGCACGAAACTGCAGTCAATGGATCGAAATAGCCGAGTTGGCGGTGTATTGCATGTTTCTGCCTTAGCCCTTGCTTAGGGGTGGTTACTCACTGCTTTATCCACTCGCATTCTTTATCCCTCTTATTACTATCACCCATATTTTGATAAAATAAGAAGAGACCTGATACATGCGCAAATGCAAGGAAGGTCGAGCGTTAAAATATCAAACAGTATATTCCTTAAATTTGCTGAAAACAGGATTACACAAACATATCAAAGACAAACAATCTGATAATATCCGGAAGCTCATATTTTTCATTATTATTTTTCTTCAAAGATTGTGTTATCCTATCTCTGCTTCGCACATTCAATACAATTATAAATCATTAAAACTAATTACAATATTTTTTATACTATGAACAATGTTTACTTTACACATAAAATATTGAAAATTAAGTTAGGAAAATAACTAGAACTTTTTTCAAAAATGTTGGTACTGAAATGTGCATATTATGCAATAGCAACAAGAAAACGAAAAAAAAACCACTAATTTTATTCTTTGCAATGCTAGAACACACCTTTAGGTTTATTTCGAATGCTTTGATTGAACATGACCTCCGCCTCTTCATGAAAAAGCCACTAAAGTAAATTCATGTTTTGCACATCTTTATTCTACAACCGATGTTTTGCTGAACTTAACAACTGAATTTGGGAGTCATAAATTATTTCTCACTTTTGTTTCTGCTTAATAAAGGATTAAGATGATTTTTAAGTAGTATAATAGGGCTGTAAATACACAAAAAAATAAAGGTATGTTTGCTTTTCAGTGAAATTTAGGTTAGGGAAATGAGTAGAACTTTTTTTCAAAAATTTTGGTACTGAAATGTGTATATTGCGCAATAGCAACGAGAAAACGTAAAAAACCACTAATTTTATTCTTTGCAATAATAGAACACACCTTCAGGCTCATTTCGAATGCTTCCATTATTGAACAGGACCTCCGCCTTTTCGTCAAATGCCACTTAAGTAAACTCATGTTTTGCACAAGAAAAAAATTGCTTGTCGTAGTTTATTCAAATTTTACTCACACAAAATTACATTATATAAATTTCAAGTATTTTTTTATTAAATCCTCATACTTTCAGAAATATCTCTGAGAATTTTTGGAGATATTGAAAGATTTCTGCACCCGTCACAATTTACTGAATAGATACGCCTGCATGCAGATTAGGCTTAGCGGTTGACAGAAAATGCAATTTTTTGAAAAGTTTGACGGCCTGTAAAACAAAAACAAGATCACATATGGGCAAAAGAATTCATATGGTTACTTACCACCATAAAAATATTAAATACACCAAGTTTTATCAAAATCCGAGGACATGGGTTACATGGCCAGGTGAACTGACATGGAATGACCCCGATGCAAAATAAGCGTGTCCCAAGTTCCGCCGTCAGAGTGGTAACAATAACTTCCGATCAGTAGCGAGGCGTGACTTCAAGCGTCAGTCATCGCTAACTTTCAAGTCCCTAAAGAAATATACCAGACCATATGTTTCGCTCAGGCGTGTTTGTGATAAGAAAATTCTGAAAATTTTGGGCTGCCGTTTCCGAAATTTAATTTTTCAGTTTTCGAAAATTTTATTTCCGTTAAAGCAGGAAATTCTCCTCACACAATAAATGAAGTACACTTTGAAATGATAAAAATCATTCATGTTGTTTTTATGAGTTTTAAAATTAAATAGTAATTAAAAAATTCAACTAACCTTGTAAAAATCTTGGTTCACATATGCTTCTTTTTCAATTTGAAAAGTTCAAGCTTGCTGAAATGCAAAGCTCGAACGGCAACGAGCACTACTTTTTCTGAAAAACATTTATTATTGAAACTAAAAAGAGAGAGTAAAAAAACAAAACCACGCACACATATATTCGTTTTTGAAAGTTCGATGAAGTTCCAAAACACAAAAGGTAACAGTGTTTTCCCCATGCAAAACTACCGTTGCAAACAATATTGTCTTCGACCCGTCGAGCTCATATAGGCGCCATCGTAAGATAACAATATTTTTCTAACCGCAACCCCTTTTTTTGGAAAATGTGACGCACCGAATTGAAAAAAAAAATAAAAAAGAATGAACGAAACAGGAGAAAAAAATCTCTACCCCTCCCCATCCAACCCCCACGATCCGCCAAAACTGAGAGTTGCCAGTAAAAACAAAATTTCCGCGGGTCATCGCCGATGAGTCTTACTACTTCTAAGGGAATCTGTGAAAGAATCTGATTGGCTGAAATGGCTGACAAGCGAAAAAACTTGCGCGCGCACACACAAAACCGATGCGATATCTGTAGCGATGAGTGAAGGTCACGCCTAATCGTTTACTCAACAGATGGCACCACTAAAATAAAATTATTTGGAATATTAAATAATTCCGAAAAAATAATCTGAAAATAAAATTTTAAAAACTTTAATTCTTCCAGTGCAAAACGAGGTTTGCCTTCAGGTCATCGGCGAATCGTTCGATGACTTGAGGCCTCGCTACTGCTTCCGATCTATGTTTAGGCTCCCAAAATCATTTCCTGCACCTATACCACGTGATACTGAGTACCTGGTGGGATGTTTTATCGAATCGTAATTAAAAATTTGCATTTCTGCATCTAAAATTGTAGGTAAGATTTTTTAAAGTGATTTTATAAAATGTGTGTCATTTGAGTCATCAGATCGGTAACACGCTCTAAAATGCGCAGTTTTTATTATTTTGAAAATTATTTTATATATAAGTATAGTCATTTATTACAAGTGAAAAAACCACGTGTTTGATTTTGGTTTAGTGCGATCGACTCGGAAATAAAAAAAAAACTTTGTCAGTTTGTCAGATCGGTAACAGTCAGAGCGGTAACATTGAAAAGCAGCGAATATGTTACAGAACTAACTCACACGTTTCAGAATTATAAAAAGCAAAAATCATAGGTTTAGCCATATATATTGAATATTTTTTTTCTTAAAAAATGAAAAGCAATGAGTTTTAGTACAATTGCTTCATTTGTGGTTTGTATGACCTAACAATAGAAGTTAGTAAAATAAGAAAAATTGACACTGCAGAAATTAAGTTAATTTATTATTATTTTTTATTTATTTATTTTTTTATTTTTTGGTGCTTCAATTTCTCATAACTTCGCTAAATAACTAGATAAACTAGCATGCCAAATTTGAATTTCTGATCAAAAAATTAAATTTCCTGCAACTAATTAAAGAAAAGCAAGCAGCAGAGTTGTGTGTTGAAAAAGTTGAAGTTGTAAGTTGTGTATTGTTTCAAAACAAAACAAATGTTTTATTAGCTTGGATTTGGTAATCTCATAATTTATTTTATCTAAAAACCTTATCTCGCTCATTTTTATTTCCAAACAATGCTCTTTTATAATGAAATTTGATTTTTTAGCCTAATATATATATTTAAATATAATTATCTTAATTCTATGTTAGAAATGCAAGGAAATGATATCATATTTAGAGATGTTAACGAAGACTGAAAGCATAAACTCAAATATGTAGCTCATATTAACATCAGATCTGTAACATTCATCAGATCTGTAACGGCTTAAAAGTGAGTAATCTAAGGAGGGGGTAAATAACTTCCTTGACCTCCCCCCTTTTATTTTCTTGCATTTAGACCCAATTTAGACGGAAATTCAATATTAGTTTTTTTCTGCAAAAAAAAAAATTTTTTCAGAAAACTCCAACTTCAAATTGGCACTTTTCTAAATATTGGCTCATTAGCGACTGTTACTTAGATCAGGTTGTAGCTCAGGGAACTAGGAAGGATGTGATTTTGGATTTGGTTTTCTGTGACGTTGAAGGTTCTATTCAGGGGTTATGTGTAGGGGAAAATATTGGGGATAGTGACCATAATAGTATTAGGTTAGGGATAAAATTTGATAAGCAAAAAGATGAAAATTTTAGGCTTGTGCCCAATTTCAGAAATACCGACTTTGTTGCGCTTAGGCAGAGCTTAAAGGATGCTTTTTCATCGGGATTAAACAATGTAAATCTGCAATGAACGGAGTTTAAAGAAAAACTCGCACAAACAGTTGAGGATTTTGTTCCTTTCAGGAGAAAAGGTATTAACACTAAAATTTGGCCTATGTGGTTCTCCAGGGAAACCAAAGACGCTCTAAATTTTAAGCAAGCTGCTTTTCATCGGTTTAAAGAAACTGGTCACTGTGCAGATAGGCTCAAGTATAGTGAGGCAAGGCGTAATTTTAAATATTTGGTACGAATTCAGAAAAGAGAATTGGAGCAAAGGCTAGCAGATAACATTGACAGGAATCCTAAGAATTTTTTTGCTTATGCTAATTCTGGAAAAGTTTGAAGTAGTCAAATTGGGCCACTGGTCGATGGGCAATTTAACTTAATTCAGAACGATAGGGATATTGCTAATGTGTTAAATAACTTTTTTTCCAGTGTTTTTAACAATAACTGTATCTCAACAGTTGACACCAGGGTGACACAAGCTACTATACAGCTTCAGTATTTTGTTGACGTTTTATGTCAGTTGAAAAAAAATCAAATCAACTAAAGCTCCGTTACTAGATGATATTTATCCAAAAATTCTAGTTGAATTTGCAGAGGAATTAGTTGATGTTATTGTAAATATTTTCAATGCTTCGTTTAGCTCAGGGATAGTGCCAGTAGACTGGAAGCTGGCTAACATTGCGCCGCTCTTCAAGAAAACTATAGGCCTGTGAGTTTGACTTCAGTGGTTTGTAAAATTTTTGAAACTTTGGTCAAAGTCAAAATCATGAACTTCATAGAGACTAATAGTTTGTTGACTAGTATGCAGTATGGTTTCAGGAAAGGTAAATCCTGTGCTACTAATTTGTTACAATTCTATGATAAGGTTACTAAGGCTTTGGATAACAAAAAGTGTGGATGTTGTCTACATTGATTTTCAAAAGGCTTTCGATAAGGTGCCACATGTTGCTCTTCTCAGCAAATTAGCTGATACAGGAGTGGGAGGAAAATTTTAACTTAGGTTGGAAATTGGTTGACTGGAAGGAAACAAAGAGTAGTTTTAAGGGGAAATTTTTGTAATTGGAGTGAGGTTCTGAGTGGGATTCCGCAAGGATCAGTTTTAGGGCCCCTTTTGTTTATCATTTTTATGAATGATATTCACGAGAATATTTCGGGAAACTTGAATTGTTTTGCTGATGACGTCAAACTTATGGGGATTGTAGATAATGAGGAACAAGTAAATCAGCTGCAAGAGGATTTGGATCACATTACTAAGTGGGCAGATAAGTGGGGTATGGCAGTAAATGTTGGGAAATGTCAAGTTCTACATTTAGGTCATGGAAACAAAGGTACAAGCTATTATCTACAGGGCTCAGCAGTAAGTCGGGCAGAAAGTGTTGTCAATCTGGAATTTTTAATTAATCAGGACTTCAAATTTAGTCAGCAGTGCAGTGTAGCAAGTAACAAAGCTGGGGGATGCTGGGGTTTATCAATAAATCTATTTCAAACAAATCTGGTGAGACCTCATTTGAAGTATGCTATTCAGTTTTGGTTTCCACATCTTAAGAAAGATATTAATTTACTGGAAAGGGTTCAAAGGCGGGCTTCAAGGATAGTAAATGGGCTTACAGATTTAGATTATGGTTCCAGGCTTAGAATGCTGAAGATGTACAGTCTTGATCAAAGGAGAGTCAGAGGGGACATGATCCAGTTGTTTAAATTTATCAAAATGAATGATGTTGATGGGCTAAATTTTTGTTTGGAAAGCAGGACAAGGTGACACTGTTTTAAGCTATTTAAGTCTCAGGCAAACCTAGAGGTGAGGAAAAATTACTATTTCAGTAGGGTTGTGAGTACCTGGAACAGCTTACCGGAGGAGGTTGTTATGAGTAAGGGAGTTGATAGCTTTAAGAGGGCCTTGGATATTTATTATGGATTGTAATATTCGACTAGGACCAGCCTAGTTGGGCCTAGAGCCTGTTGTTGGTCGTCATCTTTTGTATTTGTATATTTCCGCTTATGTCGAAGTTTATAGATAGTGCTGAATAGCTGTAAATGTTGAATAATGGAATTTTTTTTCTGTTAAAAAAAAAAAAAAACTGGAAGTCACTTCGCTTATCTCGAAGTTTCAGGTAGTCTTTTTAACACATTTATTGTCCTAATTTTTGCATATTCGTTTTTAGAAGCAGAACCAACCAACCACTTGACCTTCAATTGTTTGATAGAATTTTTGCAGCCATTTTTACCATTTGCTCCTTTAGTGAGGGAATAATTTTTCCTTTATTGAGGGCATAATTTAATTGACATGCTCCTAGTCAGCTCCTGACAAGAAAACAATTTTCTGAGCAGTTGTTTAAAGATAAGTTCTTTTTTTTTTTTTTTGTCGTGTGCCAGCCAGGCTGGCAATTTGGGGTGCGCTGCTTCACTTTTCCAACTGTACCGTTATTTGGTGTGAAGTCCGACTTCCACAGTACACGCATGCCATAGGGACCCGTTTATAGGGTAGGCAACCTTTCACACAACACATTCACACACAGAAGGGACAAGGACAGGAGAGAGAAAGCACATCCATGCCCAATCCGGGACTCGAACCCGGGGCCACACCATCCATGGCAGACTACCCTGACCACTAAACAACGTGGCCGGCGATAAGTTCTTTTGATTGGATCTATTTAGAGCTTAGTACAAAAATATAAAAGTAGAGCAGTAATAAATAATGCATTTTCATGACTTATCTTTCCCCCTTTTCAATAAATGGAAATTGTCCTCATGCAGTGCCCTACCTGTCCTCTGGGAGAAGGCTAAACCAGTTGGATTCCTCACTTGAAGAGAGTTCGACTGATAGCAGAGCTGTTTAATTCTCAATTGTTTTAGAAAATATGCTAAGAACATGAAGAAAATATTCAATGATATTTTTTAATGAATTTTGCATTTTATAAGTATAGTCCTATTTTTATACTTCTGAGAAGAAATCAAAAATTTTCGTTCTTTTCTGTGCATTTGTGGGAGTGTTTTACCAATACCACTACAAGTGTCTGATAAAAGAAATGATTTAAAATTTTTGTTTTTTGGAACTTCGGTCATGTAGAATATTTTTCCTGATACCTAGTACTTCGAGATAATGAGAGTTCGATTTATTATTTTTTGTCAAATACAGTTGTATCTATGTGGCTTAAATCTTTTTACATTGGAAAAGGGATTCTTAGTAACTTTAAAACACCTGCCTGACATTTGTTTCAAATTTGCTTTTTTAATGCAGCATTAGATCATATTAAATTTACCATAGAAAATGTAATAACAAGTTTTGGAAAATAAAATAAGTTTTTTGCTTATTTCTAATTAAAAATACTTCAGGATGAAATATATAGAACCTGTGGTAAAAAAAATGCACTTGGTAGATTAAAAAAAACTTTTTTAAGCAAAGTGTTTGTTCTCAAATTAGAGTACAAGGCAAATTTTATAAGATTTTGTTCTCTAAAAATAGGTTTATCAAAAAAAAAAAAAAAAAAAAACTGGTAAATTGCTGTTAAATTTTTTCAAAGATATATATGTAAGTTTCATTTTTCTATTTCTAAAAGCACATGGCTTTTGCCTTAGAATAAAAACTGCTTCTTAGGGCACAAATATTTTTATTCAAATTGTACTTTAACAATACTTGTTTCTTTATATGAAATTCCGTGAAATATTTTTCTTTTTATGCATTTGTCGATTGTTCTACATTATTTAATTTCTTTTTTAGGTACAGATCAATTAAAAAATTGCTTAGAATTCATTAAAACTGAACAGCGAGAAATAGGAAGTGAAGCTTTTAGCTCAACTGCATCAGTGTCCAAGTTGAAACAACGTCTTATTATTGTCCACAGATATTTTTCAGCTTTTCCACACAGAAGATCAAAGCCAAATGTGTTAATTGCTCATAATGAAATTACTACAAATTCTTCTTTAGAAACAATGAAGTAAGATATAAATGTTTCTTAAATCACATATATCATTTTAAAAAATATTTGTTTATGTTTGTCATCAACAATTTGCATTTCTTCATTTGCTGCATCAGTAGCTTAGTTGGAAGAGCCATTTTTAGGTTCTTCACCATATTTTTCAATAAATATTTGTATGTATTTTTCATGAATTGAATATATTCAATACGACAGTTAGTTAATTTTATTTCAGTCTTCTTTGCTTTAAATAAAATGTTTGAGATGTTGATACTATGTTACTTTTTAAACATTTTTTGTACGTGAATTGAAAAATCATGTTCTATCATATATTGTTATGTTTCATCTCTCAGCAATTGTAGTTTTTAATTTTATTTGTTTTAGCTCGCAAAATGAAACATCATTAACAACATTAGCTAGAGTAGGATGCAGGATTGCAATGAGCTTTGCAATTTCTTCTCTTCGAAGAGCTTGGAGGTTCGGTGAAGATATAGATTTGTGCAATGAATTACTGATGGAATCTCTTTTAGCTTTACGAACTCTCCCTCCTGCAACTCTATTTGACACAGCTTCAGTATCATCTGTATGGTTAGAAACTGTTGAAAGAGCTTCAAAATTTTTGCGCTCCGTTGTACTTGAGTAAGTATAAGAATTATAAAATCCTATGCATCCTTTTAACTTATGTATTGTAAGTTTTGTATTTTATTCTATAATTGGAAGGAGTGAGAATTTTCTATCTTATGATGAATTTCAGAGTTATTAAAATTTTCCAAATTATATCCACCCCTTTACTTATCCATCAGTCATAGGCCGCCGATGCTAACTAGGGAAAAACATCTTCCCATCGGCCTCGTAAACATCTAAATGCCAATGCATGGCCAATGTTTAAAAAACAAATGTTTTCTAAAGAGGGAATTCTATCTTCTCAATTTTTTACTTCACAATTAAAAGTACGTTCACCATGTGGCTTGAAATCGTGCAGCAACGGGACCAACACAGTTCTGTGTTTTCAGATTTTCCGAATGGGGTAGATACCGAAATTTTCACAAAACAGCAGACACTTTCCGAGCAATCGCTTTGATGAGAGTTTTTTGAATTACAGTAAAACCTCCGAATGATGGACAGTCTCAGAACTGGAAGTTTTGTCTGGTATTGGAATGTGCACACTATTAGGAATTATTGTGCTACTTCAGATTTTACCTATTAATTTGATGCAGAATTATAATATTAAATATGTACCATTGCCACCATGCACTACCATACTTATAATTGTGCACATTTTTTACTCTACCTCTCTTAAACTGAACTCATATTTTACCATTGTACTTTTTAATGCTAGCATACCTTTTTATTGCAATCCTATAAATCAGCCCCAATGCTTCTCTCTTTTACCTTATCTTTCTATTAGAAGCATAATTCGGCTGCCTAAGCATTTTTCTCCACTGTCCTGTGATTTTCTATGAGATATTTCCATTGAAAAATTAGAATTTTAAATATGCCGACGGCCCCTAACTTGCCATCATATTTATATACTCAGTTATTTTTATTTAAACTATGACGGGTGGGATACGATTTTGTTTTGTAGCGAAAAAATAATTATTTTGGAGTATTCTAACTTTTTCCTTTTCTTTTAGAGACTTTAGTGCTGGTGTTCATATACCAGTTGAAGAAAAACAGCTATCTTTAGCAATTCTACTTGAAGTAGCTGTTCAACATGCAAACCTGCATTATGTACTAGACGCTGTTCTCTTATTAATGAAGTTATGGAAAAGTCAGCATTGCATCACTGATAATAGGTAATTATTATGAAATGTCATTTAAATCTTAAGTTTGTTTTCATATTTTGAAACTTATTATTTTGAAATTGTACCCACATGACCATCTCCGATTTTGATGAAATTTTATAAAAGGGAAGACATGTCTTTGAAACTAATCTATTCGAATTTTAAGCGTCCAAAATCTAAATCCTGAGGGTCTGCAACCCCTCCAAAATTGCAGACCAGATTTGTGAAACGAATTGCCATGTTTAGGCTAAAGTTGCAAGATATTTTATGACACTGGAGGTCTAAACTTTTTGGAGCTTTAAATACAGGTAGTTATCAAAATAATGGAAACACTTGAGATTCATGCAAAAAATCTGCCGTTCATCGCAAAATAAGCGATAAATTGCTCTTTAAATTTAGTCATACAAAATATAGACTTCACCGGACATTTCCACGTTGAAATTAAATCACCCATGCATTTGGGGGATGACAAGAAGGGGGGTCGGAAAAAAACTGCTTTTTGACCATAACTCTTCGAAAATAGCTCGGAATAAGCTATAAATTCCAGTAATTAGCATACTATGTATAATTGCTGTACAAATTTTTATGAACGTACCACTTTTACTTCCGAAGATATGAAACATTTTTAAAAAAACAGCAATTTTATTTGAAGGGTTTTCGCTCATAACACGCAGATTTTTTGATCAAACCTTATCAAAACTTCATTAAAGATGACAAAATGCAAGAGAAAGAACATAATAAAACGGTAAATAAAAATATTAAAAATCCGATGAGATATGAATGTTAAAAGGAAACGACAGAAATTTATAACTACAAAAATATTGTGCCCTGATTTATACTGCATTTTATAAAAAAAGTTCCAGTTGAATATCATGAAAATTGAAAAAGTTATCAGTGATCTAGTGAGCTGTATTTCATTCATTCGCAAACAATACATAAATAGTGAGGGACTTACCACAAAGAGCTATTTTTAAATTAAACGTTATTGTTTCATCGTTCAAAACCAAAGTTTCAGGGGGTGTCCGGATACTTTTGGCCACCTACTTATGAGGTCTTTTTGGCCGAATAGGCGAAATGTGACTTCTATGCCAAATATAAATTTTCAAACTGTATACAATTTAACATTGAAAAAAATGCTCGATTGTCACCACACTATTTGTGGACCTCGCCATTTATGTATTATGTGCGAATGAATGAATTACAGTTCACTAGATTGCTGATATCTTTTTTAATTTTTACTATATTCAACTGGAACTTTTTTTTATAAGATGCAGTATAAACCAGGCTACAATATTTTTGTAGTTATAAATTTCTGTCGTTCCTACATGCGCCAAAAAAAAAAAAAAAAATTCCTTTTAACGTTCATATCTCATCAGATTTTTAATATTTTTATTTACCATTTTAGTATGTTCTTTCTCTTGTATTTTGTCATATTTCCTGAAGTTTTGGTAAGGTTTGATCAAAAACTGCCTGTTATGAGCAAAAACCCTTCAAATAAAATTGCTGCTTTTAAAAAAATGTTTCATATCTTCGGAATTTTAAGTAGTATGTTCATAAAAATTGTACAGTAATTATACATAGTATGCTAATTAATTACTGAAATTTATAGCTTATTCAGTGCTATTTTCGAAGAGTTATGGTCTAAAAGCGGTTTTTCTTCCGACCCCCCCTTCTTGTCGTCCCCCAAATGCATGGGTGATTTAATTTCAATGTGGAAATGTCCGGTGAAGTTAAAACTCCGGTTATACTAAAGTTAAAGAGCAATTGATCGCTTATTTTGCGATGAACGGTAGATTTTCCTTATTAATCCCAAGTGTTTCCATTATTTTGATAACTACCTGTACTTCTGGTGGTTAATACATTCTAGCATTTTTGTGGTTTTGAGCTCATTAACTTTTGTGTAGCACACATGTAATTTGTTGACAAATCAAGGCGGAAAAAAGTTTTTCTAAATTTTAGGATGTCATAAAGTCTGAACAAAAATGATTCAGAAGCTTGTGCTTTGTAATTGTATTGTCAAAGCACTTGTTTTTAACGGGTTATAATTTCAGAGCGTAAATATTGGTTTTTAAAAAGATATTGTTATTCAGTGTGACTATCAAACTCCTGCACAATGAAAAATAGCCCTTTTTCAATGCGATATAGCTCAAGTTTGTTACCTTCAATCTTGTTTTTATTAGTACCATTAAAAAGAAATTTTTTCCTATCTAAATAAGTTTTTTTTAATGGTGTTCTTTGAAATAAAGAAACAAAAAAGGGACTTCTAAAACTAGAAAAAAATTCACCACTGGGTTTTGTCAAGAGTTTGCATGCATGCTGTACAATAGTTAATTAGCTGAAATGCAGAAAAATGCTAGAATGAAGTAACCACCAAAAGTACATTAAGCTCCCAAAATTTCTAATCTCTAGATTAAGAAATCTGTAAGCATAGTTTAATTCGTCACAATAGTGTTTCAATCTCATTTTTTCATCATCATCTGAAAGAACACCATTGAAAAGAAGTACTGTTATCTTTCTTTCCAAATATTCTTTTCTTTTGGGATGTCATTCCAAACAAATTCAGTGGTCTTGCGAATCGATTTGAATTCATCAGCATGCATGAGATAAAGCAGGTTGAAAAAATCTCTTTTGCAATTATAATACCCTGCATTTATAAATATTTTTTACTAACGTTACTTGTGCTAGGCAGGTATATCAGAATTATTCATGATTAAGTTCTTTCTCAACTGTGTTGAGTAATTTTGGGGAAATATTGATGTGTCTAATAGTTTATTTTTGAAGCCATAGTCTGGGATGTCTTAAAATATGCCTTATGTTTGAATTGATGTTCATAAATGTGATTTATATCTGCAATATTAGGGTAGACCAGGGCATGGTTACACATGGGGCACATTTATGCAGTGCCTTTTTTTCAATATGTGTTACAATTGGTGTGTCACCAGTCATCACAGACTGATGCTGGTCCTTAACAGGTATTCTCACAAGTGTTTTAGCTTTCGCCGAGCTTTGGTATAGCATCTGGGGAGGATAATCTATTTTCTTGCCAACTTGAGTAAATTTTGTGTTGAATTTATTAAATATTATTGTGAACTAAGAATGCTTAGATAAAAATAAACAAGTATATGAATCTTAGCAGAACTTTATCCTTGTTTGAGAAGAGTATTCTAATGTGAACAAAAATGTTGTTAAAATTCATTGCACGTTGAAAATAAATCTAATCAAGGCGACGGGGCACATTTATGCATTAGCAACCGGGCATGTATATGCCAGTTCTTACTGCATAAACATGGCTTTGAAGCTTTTTTCCATCGTAGTGTGTCAAACCTTTTTGGTATTTTCAGGCTATTTTACAATTCATCATTTAAGGTTTAATTGAGTAAGAGATTTGTTTCTAGTAGCTTAAACAATCATAGTTATGTATTTATTTCTTTTCGGTTTTACTTTTATAGACTATTTTGCCCATTATAAAAGGTCTTTATTTTATAAATGGTAAGGCATTATTTTTAAAGAACTAACATAATTAAGTTAGATGTCAAAATAATGAAAAATGCCCCTCTGTAAGTGAGACTGGGTCAATAAGTGAGACTGCCTAAAAATGCCCCGGGTATGGGGCAAGTTTACACAATAGAAATAGACCTAAGAATTTTTTTTTTTTTTTTTTACGCTTAAATACTTAAACAGGGCAAAAAGTGAATGTACAAACTTCAACTTTATTAACTGCTTTATAAGACCATAACGTCTAAAATTTTCTAAGTTGAAACATAAAAATTAAACAATTCATTGAAAAATATCAGTGTAAACGTGCCCCGGTCTACCATGGATCTTAAAAGAAATAGATACGCCTTCTCCCCTCTTTTTCCCCTCTGAGCGTGCATCAACATTCCCCCTGGACACCACGTGATCATGGGGCACTCCGCACAGTCAACGCTTTTCTTTATCGAAAAGGATCGCTTTTTACTGCGATCGTTTGAACCAAGGCTACACTAGATAGCGTTTTATACAGGCTTCTTCATTTGATCAAAATCCTTGGGATAAAAACGGACGTCCTTTTCCAGCGACATCTATCGAATTTTATGGTAACTAACATTTCTACAAATCAAATAATAAAAGACAAAATTAAAAGTTAATTTGTTGGCGACCATTTTACAATTTGGCATTCAATTCTATTTTAGTGTATTTTAACGTTATTTAATAGCTCGTTCAATTTGTTGGTTTATTCTGCATTTTAACTGCTTATTTTAATTAGTTAGTGAATTATTTTTCATTTTAATTGATTCTAATTATTAATTAACTATGAAACGACACTGGCACCGCAGAGCGATAAATGGCGATTTTGGAACGATAGTTCCATCAAAACTTTTGATGAGTTTAGATGGTCAAATTAATTTATTTGGCGATTTTTTTACATTTTAATGGAAGTTCTCCGTAAAGCTTTTGAGAATATTGCAATAACCGAGATCTTTGGTAGTATGTACGTTTCAGTTATAGGTACGTTTTTTAACTTGACGATGTATTTTCTTACCACCTAAGCGAAGATTAAAATTTTAAGCTTGCATCATCTTCTTTTCTCTTATTTTGCATTTTAATTTAAATTTCAATGATAATAATGGCTCGATATATTTATTAAACTTGTTATGTTACATGCTAATGGAGCTTTTGAAGTTGATTTGGCGAGTTTTTTAATAAGAATTCTCACATTATTTCGCAGCTTTTTTTCAGTTGGCCCATTATTTTACTTTCAAGTATTAAACTTATGTGTGAAATTAGAAACAAAAAAGGGAAGATTTCGGTGATTGGAAGTCTGGTTATCTTTCACTATTGGCGTTAAATCTTTGTGTCCAATTTATGAGCGAGGGAAATATACTTCCTTCGCAAACATAAACTAAAGAGCAACAAAATAAAGTAATTATCGCCAAAAATTTGGCAACCACAGCAGATTCCCAATTATCGAAATATTATCAATGTGTGAAATTTAACATAAAAAGAACATTACCTTTTAATGTTGTGTAAATGAAAACAAAATTTTACAGTTGGTCGTCGTAATATTGTAGTTTTGTTTATTTTTTTTGTACTTGTATTGCTCTTTAGTACCAAACGATTATATATGCTCATTTCGTTTTTACTAAAGAAATTAATATGTTTTGTTGTCAATCGTCTTTCCGTTGAACACCATCGCTTCATTAGTGTACATTTCATTCTGGGGCATCAAAATGAAATGTCTCTACGAATAGATTCGCCATTTATTGCTATGATGGGTCAACGCTATCAAAATGAACATCTGAGCTTTTGCGTAGCAATTAAGATCGTGTGAGCAACAGTAATGAAACAAAATAGTAAATAGAACAATATTATTTCATTGCTACATTTTTATTTATCGGCTGCGAAGAAAAGCGTATATTTTATTAATGCAGAGATGTCAAAATTGAACGCCATTGCTATATGTTGCTAATTCGAAGAAAGTAAACAATGAATGAATGTCGTATGACTGAATCATGAGTTGCGACCAACTTTACCTGAAAAGGGAATTTATTTCCCCTAAAAAGCAGTACTAAGAGGGCTTTCGGCATCAATTCACTCTGTACTCCACTTCAGTTAACTACATCAATATTTTTTAACCCTAAAAGATAGGATAAACGTCACTTTTTACAGCGGAAACAACATGCTAATAAATGTAAACAAACATTTGGGAGGTCGTTGTTCAGCGCTCTCTAGCGGGCAAATCTTTACCATTGATGTTTTGAGTAATGAAGAAGCCTGTATTACGCTATCTAGTGTAGCCTTGGTTTGAACAATAAAAAGGAAATAAAAGCATTAGACAGTTTTCCATCTTAACTTTTTGAAACAGATGCATAAGCTATTAAAACTTCCTTTCGAGTGTTTTAAATATTTTTGAAATATAAGCCTTCAATGTTTAATATAGAAGAAAAAATCTTAAGTATGATAAATCTTTCAAATTTTTGTTTAATTCAATTTTTTGTCTTTCCTTTTTTTTAATACAGAGAAATGGATTCAATGCATTATCTGTCATAACTTTTGAAGTCACTACAACAATTTTGCATAAAACTACATGTAAAACCATAAATGAATTTAAAAATACAAATGTAAATATTCTGAAATATACATAAATTTATTCAATCAAGTAACATTTGCAGCCGTTGCACACTTAGGTGTGGATACAGAAACTTTTTAGGAAGAGCACCAAAAAGTAAAATGTGCTCTCCCGACTCCATTTTTCCTTTTTTCCTTTTTTCCTTTTATTGATAGATCCATTTAATATTCTTTATGAAGATATTTTTTTTGGGGGGGGGGGGGGCAGGTTCCTCGACTTCTCCCACCCCATAAAAAAAAATCCGCTACTTTAGAAGACCTCAACTACATATTAATGAAAATTAACTTTGTTTTGTTAGTAATTTTTCAATAACTTCAATACATTTTCGTTTAAAAGTACTCCGAAAAAATTTTTTTATTTATCAGCGTAATTTTAAATTACATGAGTGGTAGTTTGACTTTCACCCCTCAACATTTTTTTTATAGTCTACAAGAAAGAAATACAGTTCAAAAAATTATACTTTGAAGAAATAAGTTAGAAATAGTGGTATAATGAAATGTTTTTTTTTCTTATGGGAGAGGCATAGACCTTTTTGCACCTCCCCCCCCCCCGAAAATAAAAATCATATACTATAGGCTCTAACTATATATTAATGAAACAATAACTTTGTTTTGCTTGTGATTTTTAGACAACTTCAATATTTTTCTTATTTAAAAGTACTCAGAAAATAAATTTATTTGTTACTTTTCAGCGCAATATTAAAATACATGAATGGTAGTTTGACTTTTCTCCTCAAATACTCGCTTTTTTTTCGTCCCACAAAGTATGAAAAATCTTACTATTTAAACCCAAACGCTTAGAAAACTAGTGATTATTGTCCCATAAACAATATTAATTTTGTCAATCTCCTAAGTGACTTTGTGAATTACTTTAATTGTATGAATCAACAGCGTGATACATTCCAATGTTTAAATATTTTATAATGATTAATATTATTAACTTATTAGTGTAATTATCAAAGCTGCTTCTTTTTCAAGCATATACTCATTTAAATTTATAAAAACGGAGGTTGAAGATCTTTCCTGTAACTCTTGTGATCATGAGTAGCATTATATTTTTATATTTTATTCCCAAAACTTTTTCACATTTTTGAAAAACACTTTCAGTTCTGCACAAATGTACCACACCTCTTGAACTCTTGATTGTTGGAATCAACCGTTACTTGAATTTGTCCCAAAATTCTTAAATTTTACTAGGCCTGTTTTTTGGTTTGTGTTGTAGTTAACTTTGCGTTACAGTAGTCGCACTTCACAACAGATAGCACTTTACGAACAACAAATCCAATAATGTAGTCAGAAACATCATAAACGAATTGTTTCAAGTCATAATGAAATTGTGTCATGTTAATAGAGATGGTTTCTGAATTTTTTAAATTGTCATCTGGGGAATTGGAATAAAAGTTGCATTCTTCCAAGGGCCGGGGGGGGGGGGGATTTTTGTTATGCTTCAAATTTATGCTTTAAATTTACCAGTTACTTTTTGTCAAAATCAACGTAGCTTGAAAAACTAAAGTCTTTAACTTCAGTATGAATTAATAACTTTTTGTGGGCACTTCGAAATTGCCTGACGGTCAAATTATTGTTGAAGCTATTTCACAACCTTATTGCAGTGAAAAACTTTTCAATCCGGAGAAAGCCTATTGGTCATTACGTAACTTAGAACTGGAATTTACACCCTTACATATTTTTTGAATCTTCCCGGTATTTATCGAAATTAAGAAACCTAAAAACCCAGTTTTCAGCAGCCTTTTTGAAACAAATTTTCCATTGCTTGTTTTTAATGACCTAATATAAGGCTCCGCATCTACAATATTTTTTAAAAATGCTCTGAAGTTTGACTCTGCAGGGGACGTTTATTACCTTTAGCAGAAATATTTCTACTGTTCAGAAAGTCAAATATCCAGATAATGCTAGTATTTAAGTGACGTTTCGCATTGTTATCCGAGAGGAGGGAGAAACAAAGTCCCCTGATCATGTGACTTTCGGAAGAATCATGTCGACCCCACTTTCCCTGGGCGAAATACACTATGCAGGGGGATAAAGTCTCATCTATTCCTTTTAAGATCTATGCGGTCTACCCTAACTATTTCATTGTTAGTCACAAATATTAGTTATATGTTGAATAATTTTTGTTTACAATTTCTTTTTGACAAAGGGTTAGTGAGTTTGGCACACATGCTCCTTTAGTTCCACTATTAAAAAGAATGGAATCTATTTTGAACTACAAATTAAAGCCAATAGATATTGGAGAGGATATTGAGGTGAGTTTATCTTCTCATTTTGCATTTATTTGAGTTTGATTCATTTATGACTTAATATATGAAGTAGATGTATGTAATTTGATTTTTGAATATTTAACAAGGTTTTAATCTTGATAATGACATTAAAATAAATAAATAAATAAATAAAAACTGCAACCCGTCACTTGAAAACGTACCAACTTTGTGAATCCTCCTCCCCCCCCCAAAAAAAATTAGTTTATATGATATGGTTATATGTTATGTATTTCCACATTGTTGTTAAAATTTATTCAATTTTCTATATATTTTTAAAACTACGTTATTACCTAACTTAGCATTTTTATTTTGGGATGCTGAAGTGAAAATTTAAGAACCGATATCTGGAAATACCGCACAATTTGTGGAACGATGTGATTGTTAACTGCACGCATGTTAGGGTTACCTCCTCTAAAGGGAAACCAACTTTACATTTTTGCTTTGTCACTAAACATTATTATGTACAGTTTTTATTTAGGTATAAGAAAAAGTACAAAAGCACATGTGGGCTTTTTCATAAAGAAGAAAAATATAAAAAGGGGCCACAGTAGTCCCTTTAGACTTTGTAGATATCCGGCCTAGGTATTAGCAGGGGCAGCGCAAGCGTTGAACATTCCATACCCCTGTCTAGGATAGCAAATTTTAGGTGGGGGCATTTTGGCTCGAATATCTAAAGTGAATTTCTCTTTTAGGAAAGAAAAGTAAAGTATAAACCAATTTAACAAACATCTATCTTTTTGCACTTCGGAAACCCGAAAAGTATGAATGTAGCAATGTTTAAGCATGTTATTTAAATGTATCCTCTTCAACGCAGCATTTTTGGCTATTTCAACACAGCCTATTAAACCAGGCAAATTTATATATATGTATATATATATATATATATAATATCAGAATTGTAAGAAGAAAGATGAAGAGACCACACCAAAAGCCCATAGATGCGCAAAGCAGCTAAACTAAAAAGCCAAGTAGGGGAAGGTGGGGTACCTCGGACCTATTTTCGCTTTTCAATTTTTAATTTTATAAATATTTGCCAAATCTGAATACAAATACCATAAGTTGAAACTTTATGATTTTTTACACTACATATAATTATCTTAAAATTTTATTTAACTTATTTGAATTACATTTTTTGTAATAAACATAATAATCACATAGAACCGAGGTACACCACAGGTGGTGTACCTTGGGTTTTGGGATGGTGTACCTTAGACCAATGATTAACAGGTAAAAAGAACATGATTTTCAGTAAGAAAATCACCATTTATCAATCAGTAAACCACACATAAATTTAAAAATACATTTTTTATTGGTTTCAAAGCTAAATAAAAATTTTGATCTTATTATCTTGTCACGTTTCCCTATTTAAAAAATACCAAGATGCTCTAGGTTCTGAAAACCATGCTAGACATTATTTTTTAAGCTGCACTTATTTCCAACTAAGATTGTAATTGGATAAGTCTATTGCAAATGTTAACTTCTCGAGCTACCTTTCTGATCCACTAGATAGTATTGGGTGTGGTAGCTTGAATATATAATTTTTTCAACTTCATAAATGGTAGGATCTTCTCTTGTGAACTTCTCACAGTTTGAATCTTTTTTTCAGAAATTTAACTGCATATTCATCATTAGCAATAGAAACTCTCTGCAAGAAAATATTTGATAGCTTTCTTGCCAGCAAATTTAACCAAAACAAAATCGCCAACATAAATATTAATGCTATCTGCTTCTTCTAGCTCATTAAAATCTTCCTCTGAAATATTGGATTCCTCATAAATATCTTCAATATTCTCAAGTTCAGCCTCTGAAGAATAATAAAGTTATCTCTTAGCTGGCTAGGTAGGGGGTTTTACTGTCTGAGATTTCTTTACTTTTTTCATTGCCCCCTTTTAGCCTTTTCTATTTCAAGACCTTCTTTCCGGGATGTATCGGTCAAAATACAAGACGTTCTTTTAGGTCTTTCCCCTATGGGGTCATTTTTTCGGTAGTGCTTTTGGATATGGCCTTATTTCTTCAGGGGAGTGACAATGCTTGGCAAAGAAGTACTAGCTTCAGATGTTGATACACCAGTAAATCATTTTGTGTTATTTTCTTCTTGCTTTTGCACTGAGCAATAATAGACATTTGATGGGAGGAAATCAAAATCTTCAAAAAATATTTTCATTCACCGTTATATAAACCGTCCAAAGACTGCAGTCCTTGGATGGAATAACCGAGTGGGCGGTGTATTGCACATATAAATGTCGTTAAGAATTCATCATTAGCTTTACCATAAATCATAATTATGCAGTTGCAAAACTGCATATTAAGTTTATAATTTAAGTCAAAATTTTTAGTTTTGGAAGGAAACATTTCACTTGAATTTTAAAAGGCATTTCAAAAAACCAAAGAATATGAAATTTTAGGAGTTGTAATAGTTATGCACTGCAGAAGTATGTACCTTGGACCAGTCCAAGGTACATACCACTTGTATTGGATCCGAGGTACACCACTTGGTTATAAAAAACAAAGTAGTTGACTATTGTGTTTCAGTTAGGATTAACTTTGTTTCAAGCACATAGTGTTATAGCTAGAACATGACTGTATAATGCATGAACCTCATTTCAGAATAAACAATATATGTTTCAGAATAAAAATACCTAAAAGTAACCGGAAAAACTTACTTTTGAATGGTGGATTTCTTTTTTTAATAATACTTCAATCAGATGAGCTTTCCACAAAACAGAAAGGTATGCAGTGAGACCTCTACAGGCACATATTTCAACTACACATGTTGCTATTCAAATATTTTAATAAGCAAAGCTGTAATCAGCCTAGGTCCGAGGTACACATATGCCCGAGGTACACCACTTATCCCTATATAATAATACAAACAAATAGTAAAAATGAAATAGAAAATGGCACATTAGGAGAAGTTTAAGGAGAAAGGTTGAATCCGGAGCTCATCAGCCGTGGGGATTCAAGAGTGGTCGAAAGACCAAAAAATTTAAATATAAACTATAAAGAGGATGTTTAAGTTCAAAATATGCAGTCTACACATCTTCATTGGGCAAAACAGCACCAATGCGAGTCTGCAAACTGTACATAAGAACAAAAACCTAAAACTAAAAACAGGGGTTTCGCCTCGACTGATTTGGAATAAAATTCCCAAAAAGCAGCCACCCACAGTACCGTCCTGCTAAGAAAATAAAATCATCTCACCTGAAATTCCGCGTGACAAAACCCAAATAATATCCAGCAAATCTAGAGGCAGTCCAGTAGTCAATGTAAAAATCAAAAAATGTAAATCCGTGTCCAAAAAGCAAATCCTAATTCGTTCCTATCTCTGTTCCCACGTGCTCAAAAAATGTCCACCACTGCAATCCTGAACTGGTTTCTTCCAGCGGTATCATACGTTCAAACAGTTAAACAGTTGCAGTGAAGCAAAGTCGTTATTAAAGGTTATACTTGAGCAAACATTTTTAATTAGATTTTTTGGAAAATTGTTATCAAACAGTTTATTTTTAAGAAGATAAAATTCTAAATTAAAAGCAGTTTCAGTATTACAAATTCTTTTAATTCTCAAGGCTTGTGAAGCAATGATGCTAATAAAATCTTTTTTGCTAAGACAGGAATTATAATCTTGTAGGCTATTGACTTTGAATTGGAATTAACGTCTTTTATCATAAATCGTAGTGTAACAGAGGGAGCCAATTTCTATGTTAATGTCCAAATGTATTTCGTAAATATTCTCCTACTCAAAAAGAAAAATTATCTTGGATCAAAACTCCTTTCATTACTGACACCTGATAAAAAAAAAGAGAGATCAACAAATTGATGCAACTACTGGCAATCAATTGAAGCTAAAATTTATTCAAATTGATATTATACATTTTTAGATTGAATCCTAAAGATTTAGTCCTGAAATTTCCAAAAGGACTGAAACATTGTTATTTGTTTCAACCTAAGTGGGCAAAACTTCCTGTGCTGCGACAAAATACCTGACATTGACCTTAAATTTGAAAAAGGTTTCCAGCAGAAAGCTTGAACCCCTCATCCACTCTTTCTTCTATTGTTGCCAATCGAAGACTAAATTTGCGTTTTTAAAACTCCCAATCTTCAATTTCTTTGAAGGACAACCGTATAACTTTAATTTTGGTGACGTCAAGGCTTCCATCTTACCTCACCAAAGATAGCCTATAAAAACGTTATTAAAAATTGAAAATTGAAAATATTTTTAGAGGGCATATGGAATTTCACCATTTTATAAAAGTCACTGAAAATGAGTCAAAAGTTTACAATACATTTTAAATTGATTTCAATTTTGAAAAATGTCCGGATGTAGCTTCGTACCCGACACTTTACCATTCTTAAACATCACATAAAATTGCATTATTTTAAAACTCCTTTGTTGAAAATTTTCTGGAGAAGAGAAACCGGCTCTTCTAACGTCACTTAAGTAGCATAAAATTGTGTCCTATGTATTTCAATTTTATCGCAAAGCTCCATTGCTTCCTCTAATATAATGATAGTAAACATAGCGTACAATTGCATCTTTTAGAACTCAATGCCGAAACCTGTCCGTAGAGAACTCTCAATATTTCTTCATTCCCTTAATATAAACACAGATACCTTAAAATTGCATTTATAAGACTTTGGCAAAATTTCTGGTAGGAGTTTCTTTTCTTTTAGTATCAGCAAAAATAGCCTAAAATAAAAAGAAAAAAAAAAAACTCGTGCATTAACTAAAATACCGTAAAATTATTGGTTTTGATGCCGATTTGATCTTTGCCTTAAAAGCAATAAATTGTAGGGGAAGACCGCCTATATTGGACCCCCTAAGAACAGGAGGCCTGTGTCGCTCAATGTGAAGCAAAACAGAAATGCCAAATAGGGCATCGTAAGCTAAATTTAATCAGGAACCGCCCTAAGAGCTTATATTTTCTGAAAAAATGAAAATTATTTTTTAAAAAATTATCTTATAAAAAGTTCCAAAAGTCCAATTTAGGAATATATGCGCCTAAATTGAACCATGCGCTTCCTAAATTGGACCGTACTAGGAAATCATAGAATAATTTATATTTGAACTATACAGCTATTTTCCAGGATTTGAAATAGAATTTCTTTTGCTTCAGTCTCACTTAGGCAGTGAGAAAAAACTCGTCGATGGCATTTAATACACTTAATCATGTTAAGTCGTAGCTAGTTCTTGTACACGGTGTACAACTTACTCCGAACATGTAACCTGTTCACTTTAAGTAGTTTTATCTGGACTATACTTACCTCTAATTCTACTACAGCCAAATCAATGTCATTAAACACTTGTCAATAAACAGGCCAAACTCCGTTTCTTTGGAATCAACTCACGGCATTTGCCATGGTCTTGATTGCGGTTTGCCCGTAAGATTTACCCAACAGTTCTCCTATGCGATATTAGATAATGGATCTTATTGGATATTCTCGCCTCCATGTATCACATGCTTGATTAAAATATGTTGACAGAGACTGAATAAAGACCACATCTACGTGCATGATGTGCTTAAACAGAAAGCATTATTATATCGTTCTCATTGTCAAGTTTATTGCATCAATGTTCTTTATGTAAGTGCTGTGACTATCCATTAATAGAAGGACATTCTTTTTACATTGCTTGGCTTAACAGTTTGATGAAATGTTGTATCAACTGTGTGAATTATTGTTTGTGATCCAACCATTTTTTGAACAAGAATATTTCTCACCAGGATATGCTTTTACGGGAAATTCATACATGGAACGTAATCTTTTGAAAATGAGCATGGGGAGCTCTAAATTCTGTTCACCCCTCATGGTGTTTGCCTCTATACGTCAATATAATTTGGGGCTTTTGAACAGTGAAAAGACCAGCTTCATCTACATTGAACATTTTAGTAGCATATAGTTTCCTTTTAAAATCTTTTCGAAAATATCGAAGAATCTCATGTTTTTCTCTCAGTAAACCAGCAAGAATTTTAATTAAGTTAATAACTATGTTTAACAACCTGAAACTTCAGTTTAATAGATGATGAGAAAAAAAACATACATTTTAAGAAGTTGCAGCTTCTGCTTGCTAAAAATGGGCTTGATAAAAAAGTTTAAATGAATATCGTGAATAGGTTGTTTAGTATGCTTAAAATAATTTTAACTACGCTATTAAATAAGATGGGTCACTTATTTTATGTTACGATTAATAAAAAGTCTTGTTTAAAATCATATTCTTAAATTGGACCACCGGTCCAATATAGGAAATTTTTTTCGGTCCAATAAAGGAAAACACGCCATTTTTTATTCTTCAGTTCATTGCTCTGTTAAAAATTATCACAATTGCTCATGTAAATACATCGATGTAATCCTTATTAAACACAGATTATAATACTGTAACAGCATTTTACCTCAACTCACAAGTTTTTGAGTTATCCTTCTAGAAACAAGTCCGCGAAATAAGATTTCGCACGTTTTCAACACAAATCTAGCCGTAACTCACGCTAAACAGTTCGAAGTGTGGTGAAACTTCATACACATTGGTTTTATTCCTAAAACTTTATATTTCTGCTGTTAAAGTGTAGCACAGATCTCTGTACTAGATTTTAAGCCCGAGGTCCAATTTAAGCAGTGGTCCAATATAGGCGGTCTTCCCCTACATACAATTTTTTAAGAATCAATCATAATTGACGTTTTAGAAATTCAACCGACATATATATTTTTGGATTGAAACTTTAAAACTTAAAATATAAACTTACAAAATGATGTGTTATATAATTTCATATTGTTCTACCTTAAAATAGCTGCTTAGCTGTTGTAAAAAAACTGACTGCATGAAAATTACTAAATGCCAGATTCTCGTAATTTTCGTATAGTTGATCTTATAGAAATCAAGATAGTTTTTGAAAAAATACATCTAATATGGCTACGAAAAATTCAAAAGCAAAATTTTATTGGTATTAATTAATAATTAAAGCAACAGTTACCAAAATCTTGTTTATAACAGGTCACATACTAAAGAAAAGTTAAATGTTAAATATGCAGCCTTGACCAAAATGTTAAGTGATACTTTAGTACAGCCGTCGGCAACCTAAATTGACTTAAGATCTACTTTTCCAGTTTGGTATGAAATGAGATCGACCTAGGGCAAGCATGATGCATTCACTATAGACTTAAATGAATGGATGTGTTGTGTACACAGTTAAGTTGAGACAGTGCTGACTTCATACTGTTGGATAGTTCTTATTAAGAATAGAAAAAAAGATGCTTTTTAAGTACTTGCCTTAGATTGATAAAAAAATACTATGTTAACCCATATCAAAATATTTTCCGACACAAGTATTTTGCTTGTTTTAAAATTGACAAAGTAGTGAATGTAAAAAGTTTGCAAAATTTTCAAATGACATTTGATTTAAACATTAATCCTAATTTTGTTCCAGAAATTAATGTGAAATAAGTATATTTGGAGAGCAAACAAGGTTTAAAACAATCCTGCACTTGACTCAAAATGTGCTCAAGATCGACCAGTCGATTGCGATCGACGTGTTGCCCATTGCTGCTTTAGTGGAACCTGCATGAAAGTGGATTTGTGTTTAGTGGGATTCTGGAAAATGTTGTGGAAACTGTTCAATCCTGTTTCCTAGATTGAACTCTGTATGAAAATGGTACTTTTTTGTACAGAAATGTGAAATATTGTGCACTTCTTACTAAAGATATAACTTTCGTTTGGAAGTACTTGGAGGGAGGAGGGGATAAATTCTTAAGCCGTGTGAAATAATTTTTTTCTAAACTTAGTTATTCCTCTATTTTTTTTGTGAAACTTCCTAATTTTGTGTGTTTGTTATAATATTTCATCATTTGTATGGTTGTTTATGCTACATTAAATATCATCTTGATATAGAATTCACAGCTTCATGTCAGTCCAACAGAGCTGTTTTTACATTACAATCCCATTCCTGATAAAGATGATGATCTTGTGGACATGCAAGAAGGGGCTGTTTGTATTTTATCTCATTTAGATCAGTACTGTTCTACATATTCCCCACTTCAAGAATATGGGGTAAGAATAATTCTCTATTTTCTCAAAATTGATAAATTGATGTAATAATATTTGCATTGGGTAGAAATAGCAAAAGTTGAAATATTTTGCTTTGTTTTCAATTCATGTTGCTTAATGAGAGGTTTGGAGAAATATTTCAAAACAAACTGAAGTTTGTCTTTTTAAATTATGAAAAATTTTAATCAATTGCACTATTACCTACCCCTTCCCCCAAATGTAAATGTCAGATTAAATTTCAAACTATTTTTAACTGTAAAGTTAGGGATTTGAGATGCAATATTTTGGTCCTCAGACTTTATGGACATAATTAAGCAGGTACTTCTTCATACGGTCTAAACACATGCTGTGATTATTTCTGAAGGACACACTACTTTGCAGCACTCAAACTCACACACTCCAGGGTCCCTCGTACCTATCCACTTTGCAGCAGTCATCAACTATATTAGTTTGTGTGAAGCACTTAAGAATAACACCCAGCAAGTTTATAGAAATTGAATGATAAAAAGGAAGGCAGACTTTTATAGCTACGAAATGTATCCATAGAATTTACATGTTGCTACTTTTGTACTTTTGTCATCCCAAGTGATATCATTTCAAATTTTTTTAAAATGTGATTGGAATTTCCGGCTATTTTTTATGGAAATGATGGACAGTTCTTGGAGAGAAAAAATTTATTAGATTATGGTACAAGTGGCACTGAAAATTATACTTTTAGCGAGAATAATTTCTTCACAATTTTAAGTGGTGTTTTGCAATAGTATTTTAAATACTTGTATGATTTTTGCAATAAATGAAAATTTATCATGAACAGCTGAAATGTTACTCTTCTTTTTTTTGTAATTCAAAATAAAGTTGTTTCTTAAACTGCATGTTTTTTGCATCTAACTGGCAAGGTGCAATTTTTATTGTAAGTTTTTATGTAACTCAAAGATTTCCTAGCATATTGCTTCCTTTAAAATTTTCGCATTTAAAAATTAGAAGAAAAAGTTCCACAATATATACTGTGAAATAGTGGAGAGGAATGTGGGGTAAAGTGAAATAGCAGAGCAAAGTGAAATGATAAAATATTTTTTATAGTTGCTGCATCACCTAGTCAACAATATTTTAAGAAAGCTCCTAGAAACATATAGTTGTTTCCAGCCAAGAAATAAATGGCTCTAAAAATCAGCAAAGAAAATAATACAAGTCCTTTTCAAAATCTGATACAGATATTGTAATATTTCATGGTTTATCAAAAATATTTTTTGTCATTATAAAATGATAAAGTTCCTGTAATTATCGTTTAAAGTAATAATTGACATCTACTAATGTTTAGTGCAGCACTTATTTAGTTCATATTAATCTTGTTGTGAGTTTAAATGTTCAGTGCAATTTGTCAATTGAACACAGAGCATAGTGGATGGAGCAAAGTGAAATGTTTTTTTTTCTTCTTATTCATTCATTAATTAAACCACTTACATAATTCTTAATTTATAAGTTCATTTACATTCCATTACTTGTTAATTCACTTAGTTCTTTATGCATTCACTTGTTTTCTATTCATTTTTTATTTTATTCATCAATGTGTTTTTCTCATACAATGATTGATCATTAAATTTTTTATTTATTATTTTATTATTTCAGTTTGAATTCATTAATTTAATTATTTATGCATTCATTTCATAAAAATGTTTAATAATCAAATAAAAAAAGTTTTGTTACACAAATATTTCATTTTTCTTTTTGACCCATGGTTTTTTGAGATGAAATATTTCCTTTTTTTTTTGATGGGATAAATAACTGGTAAAAAGAAAAAATAATCTTTTATTGCTAGGTGTATTACAAAATACCTTGTTCCTTCTTTATGCACAATGATTTTCAGTATAAATTGTCCAACTTGTTCATTTAGAATTAGGTAAGTTGTCTTAACTATTTCACTTTGCCCCACATTTCCCAACATAATTATCTTAAAAATAATAATTAATTAAAAAATATATTTTGTCTAAAAAAATACTGTAGTAAATTGAAAAAATGAAAAAAAAAAGAAAACCCTACCTCCTACCAGAAAATTTTACTTTTGACTTAAGTACAAGATTATGTGTAATATTTCTTCATTTCCTGGCCCTTAAAAATGCTCAATAAGGTCCCTGTAAGGAAAAAAAAAAAAAAAAAAAACTGAAGAGTTGAACTACAATGAAACTTTTTTTTATTTAAACTAGGGATGGACCGGATAGTGATTTTGCTGGATACCGGATGTCCGGAATTGTGCACCGGATATCCTGCGGATATCCGGCATTACAATTACATTGCATGTTCGCTTATTTTTATGTAATGCAGCTTCAAAACTATAAATCAAAGTTGTTTCTTGCATCATTTCTTTAAGAACATGTTAAATACATTCAAATTAATTTTTAAAGCCTCTATTTTATTGTACAGGAGTAGCGCTACATATGAAATGAAACACTAGCATATTGTGATTTTTTTCTAAATTATGTATTTTTATCAAAAGAGACAAAACTTTAAAAGATAGAATTAAAACATTTCTGTATGTACTCAAAGTTAAAACTTTTAATTATTCTTAGTTTAAATTTTAAAGCTTTTCTGTTTCAATATCATTTCAATAAGTTTCTACATAAATGATACAGTTATTAAATATTTCACCAATATTATACACAATAATTGATTTACAAAAAAAGAAAGAAAAATAAATAAAAAAAAGACAAAAAAATTAGCTCAGATAAACTTTTTTTTTTTTCAAATTAATATATTTTATCAGAATTTTATGAATTCAAACTTCATTACAAAGTAACACATTTTCTTATTTCTAATTTTGCAATAATATAAAGCAAAATTTAGCTTTGAAATTCTTTTTTTTTAAAGAATAATGCACATGTAATTTTTCTAACATACTAGTTAAAGAAGAAAATATTAAAACAGGACCAGTGCGTTAAAAAAAATAATAATAATAAACTTATACTCAAATAATCAATTAAAAATTTTATATAACTCCGAAAAACAAAAGTACTTATTTTCTGAAGATTCAAGTGGGCAGCTTAAATATATTTTTAAGGGTTATGCTAAAGTTGTTCACTTTTTAAGAAACAAATGAGTAAACTTATACTTAAATAATCAACTTAAAATTTTACTTTAGTTCCAAAAAATTAAGATACACATTCTTAGAAGTAGCAAATTATCATTTTAAATACATTAAGAGTCATGCTAAACACATTCACTTTTTTAAAAACAAATTAATAAACTAATTCTTAAACAATCACCTCGAAATTCAAATTTATTTTGAAAAAATAAAGATACATTCTTAGATACAAATGTTATATTTATAGGTTATTCCTGCCAAAATGGTACAAATCATGTCTGAAATTGTCGAGTTAAGTATATCAAATAAAGTAATTTTCGCCAACTAATCGTTGTTTTTAAAATTATTCTCTGTTTATTTGTGAATAATAAAGTGTAAATGGCTTATATATGAGTCATTTATTAAGAGTTTTGTATAGTTTGAACACTTTGTGTAACAGAGGAGACAAATGAGGTTTGAAAAATATATTTCTAATCGTAAAGAAAAGTTAATTACAGAACAAGTATAAAATGGACTAAACATCCTAAAACTAATTCTGTCTGCAATTTCAAGAAAAAATATTTTTTGCACCATTAATGCGACTGTAACAGAATGGACATCCCACAGTGCAAATTAACTATCATCAACAAAGAATTTTAGGCTTATCTTAGTTGCTGACTATATAATTCAATGTATCAAAGTAATCACAGCAGATACATTACTTGAACTTCTTTAAAAAAATATCACATTGAATGCAATTGCTTATTTTATTTCTGAAAGGCTTGTAACAGAGTGGACAGTTTTGAAATCTAAAAAATCTAGGAAAAGAGATAAATAAGTGTTTTTCCAAGATTTTTTTGTTTACATACATAAAAATCAGCAGAAAGGGTGTCAGAAGCATTTTTTGTGCTGTGCATTGCAAATAATTTTGTTGTTGCATTTCAGCTTAATCTTAAATTGCATTTTAAGTCCTAGCAAATTAAAGCTGGGGCAGATCATTTTTTCCTTCTTTTGTCAAAGATTTTTTTTTTTTTTTGAGTGCTTTATAAATGGCTTATGCCTAAATAAGTAATACTTGGTAACACACAATTAGATGGAGAACAAATAAAAAAAATAGAATTAATTGCTGGTAAATATTAAAATTAATTACCAAAATTCTGAAGTATCAGGACTTATTTGTACCATTTTTGCTGAAATGGCCGATATATTATTATTATTATTAAAAATTATTCTAAACATGTTCACTTTAGAAAATAAATTAATAAACTTATATCTAAATAATTAACTTAAAGTTTTAGTAAAATTCCAAAAAACAAAATACCCTTTCTAAAGATGAAAATTAACATCTTAAATACAGTCGAGTCTCAATAGCTCATCGTCCCAAGGGACCGGCTAAAAGCTTAGAGTTATTGATAGTTTGAGTTATAAGCAGTTCCTACCGTCTTTTCAAGAATTTGGAACCAAATGAAAACTTTGAAATAAAGGTATATTTGAGTTTATAAAGGCTTCGAGTTATCAAAACTCGATTGAATGTTATTGAGGGTCATGCTCAACACGTTCTGGAGGAGTTACGGAGCAGCGTGACAGACATGAACAGATTCTAATAGCAGAGAAATATCTTTTCTGAATGGAAGGGATTACAAAAAGAAAGAACGAAACAAAGTGCAAGATTCAAAATTTCTTCACACACATTTAAACTCTCTTTCAAAAAAAAAAAAAAAAGCATGGCTAAGTTGCGACGATTCATGGGGACAGATGTTTACATTATCTTGAAAAAGTCTTTCCCCAATGTTAGATAGATTATTTATTGTATGCTATTTTCAATTATAATAAAGCAATAATAGTGGCAAAGTAAAAAATATCTAAATACAACATCATTGGGTGTTAATAGATCGCAATTTTTGTTAGAAGTACAAAAACTAAAAATAAAAGAATTCAATAAATAAAATAATTTGAGAATTTATATTAAAAGCTACTGCGATTAATTTTTATGAACTAACGATATGATCGTAAGTTTTTTTCAACCTTTTGTCGCACATTAATCCTTGAAGGTTTGTAGCCTTTTCTTTCTAAATATTTTAACTAAAATATTTTTGAAAAGCTGAAGACAATCATACTTTATCTGGAAATTGTGAAAAATCAAATATGCAGAATGCTTCCATGTCCAGTACAATGTCGGAGGAATAACATAATTTTTGTTTTAGAAGCAAAAATTGGTAAAAAGGAAAGATGAAAAGTAATTACATCATCTAAAAGGTTTATCAAACAATGAATTTTTTAACTGGGATTTTTGTAAAAAATAAAATATTCAATTAGGTCCTCACATCATACCAGATAACCCTCACATCAATTCCGGATATCTCCCACATCAATACCGGAAACTTTGCCGGATATCCTGCAAAAATCTTCCGGATATCCGTATCCGGGGCGGTCAGCCGGATCGGATATCCGGAAGTACCGGATACTTAAAATATCAGCCGGATAGGCCAGATACCGGATAGTTACCGGATATCCGGTCCATCCCTAATTTAAACATGCATATGTGAAGTTTAAAAATTTTAATTAATTGAATATATTTTTGCTATTCATGCTCTGTTTATTTATTACTTTATTTCTTTTGTAGGAAGATTCTCAATTGCATGATGTTTATTGCCTTGGGGTTTTTAAATGGATCCCAAAAGAAAAATCATCCATCTTAACTAAAAGTGAAACACTATCAGAGTTAAAAGTTTCTCACGTGGAAAGCAGTTATGATCCTATTTTCTTCCTCAATAAATACGGGAAGTTATACTCAGTTACTTATCGATCTCGTGCACCAGTAAGACTCCTTTATTTGTTTCTTTATTTTTATGATTATTCAAAATATGACAGTACTGTTTATTATGTGTCAATTATTTGCATCAAAAGCTCTGATAGTTTGAATTCAACTAATTTTTTTAGTTTTTAGTGTATTACGTAATAATATTTCTTTTCAAGAAGGTGAATTTAATCATAATGTAAAAATTTGGTGAAGAGTAACTTCACAAGATGAACTTTGCTGTGCTAAAATGTTTGTTTCTCCCCATTGGGATGGTTTGTTCCCATCTAAGTGAATAGAGAGAAAGCATATAATTAAATTTTTAGTGTGCTGAATTTTGTTGTGTTGAAGTAGTCAGTAAGTCACACATGTTTTTTGAATATCAGAAAACGTTCCTTGCTAACTCTTTTAACCAAAATAATTTTATTCTTTTGCAAATCATTGTAAAAATATTCTTTAAAAATACTTTTCCAAAATTACAGTTTTGTGAGGTAACAGTAGTATTGTATGTATTCCCCCTAACTATGGTATGCTAGAAACTAAGCAGAGTACATGCTTTCTCAGAGGACTTTTTTTTCAGAAAAGAATTAAGAGTAATTATTACATTGATAGACATAAAACCACCAACCTGAAATTATATAAGGGGACGCTGTAGGTCTCTTTGCCAATCAATTTCTTTTGATTTTGTTTCTCTAAATTCTTGTAACAAAACTGGGTCTATATGACTTTCTAGGTATTCGAAGTAGCTGAGTTGACTAGAAATAAGACCAATTGAAGAAATAATTTCATTTGATTTTGTTTTAGGAATGCATTTTGTATAGTTGACATTATCGACATTAAAAGGATAAATACCACATGACTTGAATTCTGACTTGATTGAACTAGTTATGGAGGGATGACATATTATTTGCTATATTGTTTGACAAATATTATATTTTATGATATCTTCAAAGTTATGGTCAAATCTCCACTTCCTACAAAAGGTTTTCCAGCGTTGGCCCAAACTGGTACATGTAACAGAATTCATTCTCCAGTTTTGGCCACTCTAATGTAAAATCAAAATAGAAAGAAAGCTTACCTCATAAAAGCAATTATCAGTCCGTTATAAGAAAAAATTCTGTTTATCTAAGTCAGATGTTAAAGTAGTAGGAAAACCTTGTTCCTTAATAAAAACCTTAAGAGTTATGAATAAAGAACACATTCTAAAATATTTATTTTTCTTGATTATTACATGTTCTAAAAAATGAACCAATGAAGTTGCAAGTAATAGGGGTTTATTTTCTTGTAAAATTATACTTGATTGGTTATAGAAATATTATATGCTAAATTTTAGAGAAATCAACATGAAGTGGCCATAGCTGGAGCATCTACTCTCTCTATATATATGTATCTATATCTATGTAACCTCTTTTATACTTAATTAATTCTTTTGCTAGGAATATAAAGGTAATGAATATAGGTAGTATTTTTTAAAATATTCTACAGTTCTGTGTTTCTTTTTAATTTTTGATAAGCTGAGATTTTGATACGTCAAATTTCCTCTCTTGGTCTGCAGTTTTGACTTGTCAAAATTTCGCTATTTACAAATGTGTTCCTAGTTTTGTACTTAACATTTGTACTTAAAACATTTTATATTTCAAAGTTCAATTACAGAAAATTTTCTTAGACTCTACTAATCTCTTCTGTAAAACTTCGTGGCTGCATAGATACATTAGTTGGTTTTACACTATGTGAGTTGTTCTAAAGCATGCTGTATTTTTGTTGTTAAGAAAGACTTAAGGTAGTAGTCCTAAATTTGAAAAATATATTTCCTTATTTCTTCATTGTATAAAAACCTTGTCAAGTGCTATTTGCTAACTATGCAGTATACATGAAGGACATTAAGCATTTGAGTCACTGTGCTGGACTTAGGACACTTGCGGAGAAAATATTGGAGAGCTTGGCACAGGATGAATGATTTATATACTTACTGTAGTTTAATTTTGTTCTTATGTTCTTTTTTACTATTGTTCTTTGTTCTTGTGTTTGTTTTTTATGACTCCAATTGTTTTCTAATCTGCCATTAGAATTACAAAAAAAAAAAAAAAAAACAAAACAACACTCATTTATTTTATAATTTAGATTCCTACATTTATCAATCAGTTTGCTGGCATAAAAATTGTTCAAGTAGCTAGTATTGTGTTTGGAAGACACTATTTTGCATTGACTCATGATGGAGAGGTGTATTCATGGGGCTGTGGCGATAGAGGTAGACTTGGTCATGGAGATGAAAAGTAAGTGAAAGTAATCATTATATTATTTTCCATTTAAATGTCAAAATGTCATAAATGAAACTGATAAATTCTTTTAAGTCAATTACAGTCATATTTATTACTCATCGTCAGAAACAAATACGGTTTTACAATTTTTGCTCCAAAATTATATACCTAGCAAAAGTTTTCCCAGTGACAATTAAATTTCATATATTAGTAAAATTTTTTAGGTTATGTAATTTATTTTGATATTATCACAAATTAGTTCAGAAGGTCATGTCCTAATGATAGTTATGTCCGGTCAAAAGCAAATGTGTAGTGGAGCTGAAACATACTTGTAGAGCATTTCAGTACTTTCCAGCTGGGTGAAACACCATTTGTGTGTGTTCATGCCAGGGTGTCAATGATTTAAATCAATTGATTTAAATCAGCGATTTAAATCGCGATAATCAATTGATTTTTTAAAAAAAATCATTGTTTTAAATCGCTTTTTATTTTAATCCTCATAAAATTCTTTTGGACAATCCCAATTTCACTATTTTTGCCTTTTTTGACAGGGTTCGCATTCCACCTAAAATTTTTACCGTTAGTTTCAACCTTGTTCATTTTTTATTTATTTATTTCTTTTTTTATAAACAGATTGCTTGTAGGTTTATCATTTATGTCAATTCATTCAAAAGTGTCGATTATTTTGCATCAGAATCAATTCAAACCCTTAGCACTTTTTAGATGTAGCATTACCTTTTATCAAACTTTATTTTTGTTTATGAAGATTTTGAAAATTAAATAGATTTGAAATGCTGATAGAGGTTTTTGGGATAACATTAGAATCCATATTTTCGCAAAGTTGTCGGGCAATGGAAAATCAATCGTATTTAGTTTTTACATAATATTCGAAAACATGGGGGAGAAAAATAAAATTAAAAACTAAAAATTGTTTGGTAATGAAAAGTTTGTTTTTGATTAGTAACATTGAACATAAAACGAGCCAGCTTCACGAGCTTTTGGTCAGACAGTATTGTACTAATAAATAAAAAGAAATCTTAAAAAGGTATAAATTAGAAAAAAGAAAAAAAAATTTAGACTTGCATACTTGTTGAAAGAACAAAAATATTAATGGGTTTAAAACACGAAGATAATCTCTAGGTCTAGTGAAATAGGGTTTTAAAAAAAGCTGTAGAAAGCTGTACTTAAAACGTTATGGAAATAACTGTTGCCCAGAATTAATATCTGTAGAAGCTGGTCAATTGCAAAAACTCAGGATTGCCAATGTTTAAAAGTGAAAATTATGAAAAAAAAATATGTAAATTATAGGCCTTCTGGCTTATGAAAATGTTGCATAAATTGGTTAAAATGTTATTATTTCTCTTTTGTTTTGTTTTTTATTTTGCGGAAGTACTTGAAGGTTGTAATTTACACTGTAAGAAATAAAATGTATTTTAAGTTTGGCTTGTTGGATATTAGGTAATAAACTACTGTCAGGTACCTATTTGTAGTAGAACAAAATCGTAAATGACTCCTAAAATTTTGAAAAATGTTCCTAAAATTCCCCTAAAATTTTAAAAAGTCAACTGCGAGCCCTGTACATATCTTACCAAAAAAATAAAACATCATCAGCTGGTTATTTCCAATCTCTACACTTTAACACGCTTTAACTGTCAAAATCAGTTGTTGAATTTCTTAATTTCTTTCTTTTTTTATTTTCATTACAGTTGAAAAAGTCATATTTAATTTAAAAATTTTGCATATAAATTTTTCATTGTACTTCTCATTTCATTAAAATTTCATGTAATGCTGCTTAATGTCTTTATTTTCTTTAATTTTTCTGTATAGTGTTTCATAATTTTGTTGATATTAAAAGTGATTAGAATCATATGTATTTGCATTGAATCCGGTTTTACATCATAGTTTTTTGGTGAAGCTTTACTTCAAAGGTGTTTTTATATTTTTAAAAACTTAAAGATGGGTCATTCATTAATGTAAATTAATTAATAACTAAAGTTTCTAATTAAAAAAAATCCTATTTAAATAAAAAAATGGAATTTAAATGAAAAAGAAATGATTTTTTTACACCCTGGTTCATACTAGGGACGTCATTTCAAGTTTTTCCAGGGGGGGGGGGGCAAAGGGTGCAAACACAATGCAATTTCATCGGAAAACAGCAAAAACCACGCCCCTTTATATGTAAATACATTGACTTCTCAAAGCCAGGGCCCCACTCTAAATAACGGGCCCGGTTCATACTGTTTTTAATGTTCTATTTTATGTAAAAATCCTTATTTATCTTCAAAGTACGCTAATTTGACTTCAAATCTTTTCTTTCAAGAATATTTTTTAAAAGCACCTTTAAAATACGTAATAAATAATATTATTAAAACTTGCAGAAGCCAAAATTAAGAACTGCATAAGCACAACGAATGAAGAGATATCATTTATTGCAAACAATAAAAAATGCGCACTTTTAATATGCATCAATGTAAAAAGTTTTGTTACATATAGTAATTTTATAACTTTATTGTTCAGGATTCAATTTTTTTTTCTGTATCCAAACCCACACAAAGTAATCAGTGCATAAAGCTTGACAACAATGATCGTTTAGTTCAAAAAAGGAATCCACCCTTTCTTGCATTCCAGCAAGAAAAACACTACAGCACTGGTCATGAGAGTAAAAATAATACAGGAATTTCAGGTCAGGTATGCCATTTTATCCTACTAGAGGCTCATAAGCAGTGACAGAAAGGCAGGCCCGTCATTTGGGGGGGGGGGGGCAGGGGGGTCAATCCCCCCCCCCCGGCTTTGAGAAATCAATGTATTTACATATAAGTGGGCGTGGTTTTTTGTAATTTTCGATGAAATTGCATTGTTTTTGTACCCTTTGCCCCAACCCCCCCCCCTGGAAAAACTTGAAATGACGTCCCTGCAGAAAGAAATTCAATTCCTCAAACCTAAATCAACTACTACCTGCTTATATTTTTGTTTCTGAAGATACCTTAAGTCTTGGTCCATCAGATGTGTCTCTGGCATGGATTATTTTGATGACTTTTTGTAAATAGGCTGCATAAAAAAAAAGAAGAAACTTGGAACCTTAATTTGAAATACCCGCCAAAAGTTGTGCATGTGTATGTGCAATACAGATGTAAAAGGTTATCAAGTTTGAACAACTCTTTGAGGGTTCTCCAAAGGGCTTGAATTTCTTCAAAAACAGTAAAAAATAATCCACTTTGAGAAATTTTCATGAAAATTTAATGTTTAAAATTTTTGTTCTAATACCATTTAAATGTCCTTATTTTAACACCCTTTTCATTTATCTTTAAAATTATTTATTCTTTGCAGTTTTGAGTTCACAACTAAGCCATAAAGTTTTGAGAAATTAACCAAAGATGGACTTTTTTTTGACTAAGTTTTTATTTTCACAATGGAATAATTCTTCTTTTGCAGTCCAGTTATTATTATTTTTTTTTTTTGCAACGAATGGGGAAAATGCAGCTTTTAGTTGTAAATACAATTATATTTAGTTGCGTTCACAGCCCAGAGCACACCAGGAGGAGGTTCCTGCATTTTAAGTACCATTCTGCTCTTCTTGTCCATCCAGCCATGTTATTCACATGTTTGTAATATATTTATATGCGTACAATTACCATTTAAACAGGTTTCTTCTTTCGAATCAAAATTTGAAGCTGAACTTATGACTCAGTATTAGCATTAATGATTGCAAAAATTAAGTTATCATTTAAATTCATATCTTGTCTGTTTCTTTAATGGCAATCTACCATCTCACTAACCAGTTTTATTACCCTTTCAACAGTCATAGTATAAAAGAGGTACAGTCGGACCTGCTTAATGGAATATCCCGCTTAATGTAATACATTTTCAATGTCCCGAACCGTAGTAAATCATTTCTGTGTTAAATTTCCCGGTTAAAGGAATATCATGTTATGAAGCAATCTCGGTTAAAAGAATAATTTTTAGCCACGCTGATGTCGTTCTCTTTCCATTTCCAACTCTTTTTCCGGATTTTTCCTCCAGTAATGAATAATAATGATTGTGAAGCTTATGGACGGCTTCCAAAAAATGTTTTGTCACTTCGTTGAAAGGGTGCAGGGGCAAGAAAAGCGATTCCTGGAATTTGAAAGGAATGTGTCCCTAGTGTTGTATATGCTGTTTGTCGCCCCCACTATGTATCGTTCCTTCTGCTTCAGAGAATGAACAATAACTTTCGAACAAGCTTTACCTTTAGGGACCCAGAGGAGAGATAAGAGAATAAAGGAGCAATGTGAAAACCAACAGGTGGAAAGCATCGGGGAAAACGACGAGGCTGTGACGAATCTCTTCCGAGAAGCGCAATGGGGGTCTCTACAATAAGTCTACTTTGCTGTGGTGCAGGGCGAGGACTCAGTCACCTTTCTCACCTTTAGTCACCTTTTGAAATGTTGGTCACTTTTTGTCACCTTTTGGAATTTTAGTCACCTTTTTAAACCTTTCTTGAAATGTGTTTTAGAAAAATCCATTTTTGATTCATAAAATTTTTGAAAAGTATGAATATTCTTTTTCTTACCTGAAAATAAATGGAATTTTGAAAAAAAAAAGCAAAAATCTGTCATTCAACCATTAAAAAAAGTGTTTCAACTGTGGCTCATTCACAAAACAAAACCTTTCAGAAGAAACTGTTTAAAAGTTTCAAGAGGAAACAAAAAAACAGGTGCACCTGTTTCAAGGATATTTGGCAGGGTTTTTTTTTGTTCTTGAAACAAAATTCTGTTGGTGATTTGCATAGAGTTGGGGGAAAAACAGAGTCAAAGTTCTTATCTTTGCTGTTATGTTCTTATCTCTTTTCTGCTCTACCCCCCATCTTCCCCAAAGAAAAAACTGGCTGCTGATTTCACCCCTTTTCAAATTTAGTTTCATGTTCTAACAAATGCTTTTTCTATGCCATACCACAAGTCTCTTTGACCTTGAAGCATGTGTGTAAGGCATAGTTGGAAAAATACCCTTTAATTTGCAGAAAAAATTTAATGCAAAAAAGAAATATCAGCAAGAAAGAAGTTATTTGGGAATCATCTTTTTTTATTTTAATTTACAGAAATTTTTTTTTCTCATTTTCAGAAGTGATTTATTACTATGTTCTTTTTGCATATAATATTGCTGAGTTTTTTTTTTACAAATATTGATAGTCTATGTGATATTATTACGTTTATTTCAAGTTGTTATTTTCAAACTTTGGAGATTCTTATTGTTTTTCATAATGTAAAACTTTTTTGTAAACGCAGGGCTCCTGCCAGATACTCACAAAGCTGGGTCCCAAGGACCCACAGCTTTTGAAAAAGTGGGTCAATTTTAAAAATAGTGGGTCCCGCACTCTGCAGAAGAAAAAAATAAATAAGTTGAAATAATAATTTTTAATCTATAATCAAAAATAAACAACATTACAGATTCAGGCCGCTGTGTAAAATAAATAACATTACAGACAACAAAGTCGTCATAGGTCGCGTTGGTTGAAAAAAGCATAGATAGTCCGCACCACCTAAATTTTACACCTTTGTCTCAAAAGACGAATTTTAGCGCATCCCGTGGGACGCGCTGAGTTTCAAGCATTGTGTCCCTTTCCTGAAATCCGCGTATTTTACGCGCTATAGCGCGTCAACGGGTCCCCTGAAACGTTATATTTGAAATGCACAATTTTGACTCCTGCTAAGATAATTTTATTATTTAAGATTCACTGATGATCCCGAATAATATATTTCAGTTTCTGATAGTACTGAGTGTCAAATATGTTCACAATGTTAGAGGTAGGTTTAAGGGCACCAGTTTTTCAATGTCTTAACCTCTAATGTGTGCTCCCCTCCACATTACAAATCTGCATACTATTTTTATTACTGTTCTTTATAGCTAAGATATCTTTATATTTTGCTCTGCAGAAAATTTTGTAATTTTTTTTTTTTTTTTGTGAATTTTAAACTTCTCTAATGTTTGAGTTAAATTTTTAAAACTATTATTACGTGTCATGCGTAAGGTTTCAAGTTTTCTGTATCCTGTAAATATTTTACATATTTTTTAAACTTTTTTTGTAATAACATTAGTTATTATGATTTTTTAATAACTTCATTTAAAATTACTTTTTGTAGCTCTCACAGCAAAAATAAATTACTAATGCATTGGAAAGAAATTTTTTACAAGTTTAACATGTAATTTTGCTGATGTATGTAAGGATTTGGTAAAATTAAAAAAAAAAAAAAAAATTTCACAGCACAGTGCTCACAAGACTTAAAATATGATATAAAAGTTTTTCTCTCTTCAGTATTGGACATGTGCCGTTGTATATTTTCAGAACCCCCCCCCCCCCCACAAGCAAAAGACATTGCACTTTTATTCATATGAAATAATATCTTCAGTTTTATACTTCAATGTTATTTTATTTTCACCTTGTAAGTTATCATTTTGCTTCAATTAAAGTTTCTGATTTTTCAAATTTTATTTTCTCACTCATTCTGTATTGTCAATACTTTTTAGCGAACATTTATGCTTTGTATTTACAAAGAAACAGGAAAAAGAATGCCGATAATTTTGCAATGAGCTATTAAAAATATGAAAAAAAAAAATATTTTCATTAAATACATTGTCATTATCTTTACTTCATAATTTCAGGTGTTAATTTAATTGATTTTAAAGAAAAATCTTTGAACATAACATAGAGATTACACTGAAAGTTTTTTAAAAATATGTCCTAAAACAGTTTATTTTGTTACTTCCAGCCCTATCATATTCATGTTCAGAATTTAAGTCTTTTAAAATAGTATGTAGAGGCTATTTTGGTGAAAGTCAGAAAAAAGGATAACCGTTTTCTTCTTTTTGAATTCTTAACAAATTACTTTTGGTCACCTTTTAGTTATTTTTTTGTCACTTTTTAGTCACCTTCGTTTTAAAATTTGTCACCTTTCTCACCTTTTTCTAAGACCATCAGCAGTCCTCGCCCTGGTGGTGAAATCATTTTCCAATTTTGCTTCGGCTGTGCATGTGCATGTCTCTTCATAATGTCTTCCAAACGAAAAGACCTTACTTTGAAGGAAAAAGTGAATTTTATTGAGTATTTAAATGATGATAAATGCACACAGTTAGAACTTGCAAAAAAGTTCGAAATATTGCAATCTCAAGTTTCGAAATTGTTGAAAAATAAAGAAAAAATCCTAAATGACTGGAAGTTAAACAAAAACCTTAATCAAAAGAGAAAAGCACAGGGAAGGAATCAGAAGTTGAAGATGCTCTCTTTCGCTGGTTTGGAGAAACGGGCTTGTAACGTTCCTATTAGTGGAATTTTATTAAATCAAAAAGCTGAAG